>JAULUF010000020.1:590000-865000 GCA_031834385.1 Semotilus atromaculatus | reverse complement strand
CAAAGTCTGATCGTCCAGATTTTCAAAAATCGGAGTGTTTGCAATACATGTAAAGACAAATTATTGCATGCATAATTGTTTGACTTTGTCCAATGGCATTGCAAATATTCGACCCATTAAAAAGACTGATTGGCCTATTGCAGATGCACATCATGTGAATTCCACAGTGAGTCCTGGTAGCAGGTGTTACAGTAAGTTTCAGATTCATTATGTTACTGATGTATTTGGTTTGGATTCTCCATGAACATTTGTCCGTCACGGACGCATTGCTAGACATGCAAAGAATGCGATCTGCTCTCTGAAGGCAATTTATTCTGACACAAAGTATAATTTGTGTGACCAAAAGCACATAATCCGTCATTAATTAATAGTTCACTTCTACAAGTTAGAACAGGTTGCAAATGTTGCTATTTGTAGTTTAGTTAAATTTTATTTGACAAGTTCAAAAGTTAAAAGAACATGAAGCTGCATTGTAAGGTGTAAATCTTGTTAGAACAGTTATAGGAGTTAGAACGAGTTGCAAAAGCACTTTTTCAGGTGGACTCAAGTGCAGTTTGCAATGCTGGCCTTCACACTCGTTGTGTACCAAAAAAACTCAAAAAACACCTTTACATTCATGCATTTAGCAGATGCTTTTATCCAAAGCAACATGCATTCCCTGGAAATCCAGTTCATGACTTTGGCATTGCTATACGCAAATCTCTGCGAAAGCAATTATAATGCAAAATGGCTAACGAAAACACTTTTCTTTTAGGTTTCACCTTTAATTCTCAAGCAAACAAACAAACCCTCTGCATCTCATTGGTGCTCTCATCTCAAAGGTGTGTTTGGACGTCACATATTCCCTTTAACAGGATATTCCCTGTAAACGCTCTGCAAAGACTCATTTCCAGCGGACTGAGGTCTATGGCAGCACATCTCTTTTGTGCGAGCTGTGAAACCGCTGACTGTGGAACGTGAGAAGGAGAGAAAGGTGAGCGCGCAGGGACGTCCCGTACGTGGCTCCTCCTTTTGTTCTCTGGGCTCCTCTTGTTCGGTGAGGAAGGCCTCAGAGACCGCGGGCCTGAAAAAAACCTTCCGGCTAATCGAGACTCATCTCTGTAACCTCTGTGTCACCTCTCCTCCTCCCGATCCCAACGTCACACCTGCTTTCATGAGCTCTCCTGTGAGGACTCACTGTACGCTGCTTATCTGCCCAAAACATCAACAACAACAACGTTACCTGGGAGTGGACGGATGCATGTCTTTCAGCAAGACGTGTTTCTCACACGGTAGATTATCAGACCTGTCAGGAACGCATAAAGATCATTTCAAGCTGGTGTGTGTCTTTTTTTCATTGGTAAAAATATAAAAATATAAGATGAAAAACTTAGGATGGAAAAGTAGAAGCGCTACAAATAAATTAAGCCTAAATGTGATATTTAAAGAATTATTTCTTAAAGAATACAACAAAAAAAATCAAAAATCTCAAATGCCTGACATTATTTCATCACAATTTAACTGTATTATAATCGCACAGCTCTATTAAGTTGTTTAGATATACCTCTTTATCCACATGCATACAGTTTACTTACATAAAGTGATATACACTCAGTGGCCACTTTATTAGGCACACCTGCTCGTTAACGCAAATATCTAATCAGCCAATCACATGGCAGCAACTCAGTGCCTTCAGGCATCATGAAGAAATGATCGAGAGGATCTTCTGAAGGTCAAAGAACGGTGATTTAAGTGTTGCTGGTGCCAGACGGGCTGGTCTGAGTATTTCAGAAACTGTTGATCTACTGGGATTTTCACATAACCATCTCTAGGGTTTACAGAGAATATGGTCCGAAAAAGATCAAATATGGGAACAGGTTTCATGCTTGAATGTTTCAAAAACACATCATTCTCCATTGTTGCGGCTCCTCTTTTCCCAGTCTGTCAGTAACGCTCTGTTTACTTCCTGTCTCTATGAAGCCCCTCCTCCTGAAAAGCACACTGTGCTCTGATTGGTCGGCTGGATCAGTGTGTTGTGATTGGTCGAGCTCTTCGAGTGCGGTTATGAAATGTCCCGCTCCTTTCCATAACCGCCAGTTTAACACAATACTAACTAACTCACCTAGGCCCCGCCCCTTTATTCTGCGTATGAATTATTATAATGAGGAATATTGTGACGTGTTCGTTCCCGGAAGAAACTCGAGATACAATGGAGGCGTTTCAGGAGTTCAGAAACACTGACACTGATATAGAGAAGAACTAAGAGCTTTTTCATGCTCACACAGCAACATTTCACACTGAAGACAGATGAAGTCAAGCATTAAGTATTATAGTAATACTGCTCATATTAACCATTAACTCTAGTCTTAAACAGACATGAATGATCCGTCACATTATAGGTCTTTATTACTTTATCAAGTGATCAGACGCACCGTTTTCACCTGCTGAACCATAAAACAGGACAGATCCCACAGATGGACATCGCAGGAGGAACCGTAGCAGATTCTGCTGGTTCCTGCTGGATATTTTGATACTGTTGTAACAGGGAGAAGGTTAACACGGATTTAACACTGATAAAAATCGTTTCCCGTGAGACAAGCAGGACCTCAGCTGAAGGTCACTCGCGTCCAGATCTTAATGATTTTTCAGTCTGACATCACTCTCACGTGTGTTTTGTTGGTTCAGGAGCGTGATTTTCACAGTCCACTTGGCAGTCGATGTTACAGACGCTAGGCGTTACATTAGCAGACGTCGCGACTGCGGATGAACCCTAGTTAGCTAGACGCTCGTGATCCCTCATGAGAACATGTCTAGAATACCTTCAGCGCTATCTGAGGAAATGAGCCTCTGCTGTCCGCGGGCCGTGGAGAACGAGGCCAGCAAACGCTTCCAATTCCTTACATTTCCACACAGATACACCGCACCGGAAACACTGCTCATGTCAGGAGGAGAGAGAAATATTTTCATTTTGTTCTATCTATCTATCTATCTATCTATCTATCTATCTATCTATCTATCTATCTATCTATCTATCCATCCACTATCATCCATCCATCCATCCACTATCATCCATCCATCTATCTACTATTCATCCATCATCCATCCATCCACTATCATCCATCATCCATCCATCCACTATCATCCATCCATCCATCCATCTACTATCCATCCATCCACTATCATCCATCCATCCACTATCATCCATCCATCTACTATCCATCCATCCATCTACTATCCATCCATCCATCCATCTACTATCCATCCATCCACTATCATCCATCCATCCATCCATCTACTATCCATCCATCCACTATCATCCATCCATCCACTATCAACCATCCATCCACTATCATCCATCCATCTACTATCCATCCATCCACTATCATCCATCCATCCACTATCATCCATCCATCTACTATCCATCCATCCATCCATCTACTATCCATCCATCCACTATCATCCATCCATCCATCTACTATCCATCCATCCATCCGTCCATCCACTATCATCCATCCATCCATCCATCCATCCACTATCATCCATCTATCTACTATTCATCCATCCATCCATCCATCCATCTATCTGTCTATCTATCTATCCATCCATCCATCCATCCATCCATCCACTATCATCCATCCATCCATCCATCCATCCATCCATCCAATATCATCCATCCATCCATCCATCCACTATCATCCATCCATCCATCTATCCACTATCATCCATCCATCCATCCATTCATTCATTATCATCCATCCATCTATCTATCCATCCACTATCTATCCATCCATCCACTATCATCCATCCATCCATCCATCCATCCATCCATCCACTATCATCCATCTATCTATTCATCCACTATCATCCATCCATCTATCTATCCATCCACTATCATCCATCCACTATCTATCCATCCATTATCATCTATCCATTCATCCACCATCATCTATCTATCCATCCATCCATCCACTATCATCTATCTATCCATCCATCCATCCATCCATCCACTATCATCCACCCACTCATCCATCCATCCATCCACCCATCTATCCATCCATCCACTATCATCCATCCATCTATCCATCCACTATCATCCATCCACTATCTATCCATCCATTATCATCTATCTATCTATCCATCCATCCACTATCATCTATTTATCCATCCATCCATCCATCCACTATCATCTATCTTTCCATCCATCCATCCACTATCATCTATCTATCCATCCATCCACTATTATCCATCCATCTATCCATCCATCCATCCACTATCATCCATCATCCATTCATCCATCGACTATCATCCATCCATCCATCCATCCACTATCATCCATCCATCCATCCACTATCATCCATCCATCCATCCATCCACTATCATCCATCCATCTATCCATCCATCCACTATCATCCATCCATCCATCCATCCACTATCATCCATCCATCTATCCATCCATCCATCCATCCACTATCATCCATCCATCCATCCATCCACTATCATCCATCCATCCATCCACTATCATCCATCCATCCATCCATCCACTATCATCCATCCATCTATCCATCCATCCATCCATCCATCCATCCATCCATCCACTATCATCCATCCATCCATCTATCCATCATAGAGTGTGTGAGACAGTGTTGAGATTGATTGGAGACAAATGAGATCAACTGGGGTCTTTTCGTCAGGAGAAATCTGAAACTTCAGTAAAAGGCACTATCTGCATTCAATTCAGTCTTGCAATATTAAACTACTTTTATGGTCTAATGTTAGGATATTGCACAAGATTTGCATAAGAAACAAACAAATACAAAATATGGTCACTTACTGGTCAAAATGGGGTGGGTCTAATTTTTAATGTTTTTGAAATAAGTCTCTCCTGCTCACCAAGGCGGCATTTATTTGATCAAAAATACATTAAAATATCTGTTTTCTATGTGAATATATGTTAAACTGTCATTTATTCCTGTGATCAAAGCTGAAAAGCTTTTGACTTTTAATGTTTTTTAAAGAAGTCTCTTCTCCTCACCAAGGCGGCATTTATTTGCTAAAAAAAAAAAAAAAAAAAAAAACCTGGATATTGGCAAATATTATTATTAGTAGTGTCACATGATCCTTCAGAAATCATTCTAATATGATGATTTGATGCTCAAGAAACATTTCTGATTATTATCAATGTTGAAAACAATTGTGCTGCTGTTTGATATTTTTGTGAAAATTATGCATTTTGTTTTTCAGGATTCTTTGATGAATAGAAAAGTTCAAAAGAACAACATTTATTTGAAATAGAATCTTTTGTAACATTATAAATGTCTTTACAGTCATTTTTGATTAACGCATCCTGGCTTAATGACAGTACATAACAGCCTATATGTTTTTTTTTCTCTTGCTGAAAAGCATAAATTAAAAAAATGCTAAACTAATAGCACTTTTCCCAGGTAAAATGTAGGAAATTCCGACTTTCCATCATCCTGAGTGAAATGCAGCATTATAACACTGTAGAATCCATTACACGAACAAATACCACAATCTGCAGGAACGTTTCATGGTAAAATCATTCAGCTGAACTAACAAGACTCAATAAACCTTCTCACATTTTTTTCCCTGTCTTATCCGTCCTGCCCGCTCTCACATTAGAGCTCAAGTCCACGTACAAGTGTGTGTGTGTGTGTGTGTGTGTTTGGATGGGGGAAGGAGGTGACGGGTCACGAGGAGTAACCTGAGAGGTCTGACCCCGGGTACAACTGAATCTAAGCGGAACCAGCTCTTTAAAAGCTCACGTTCAGTGTGTGTGTGCGTGTGTGTGTGAGTGTGAGTGTGTGTGTGTGAGAGCAGTGACAATATCCAGGTCCCAGTGCAAGACATATGCTATTGCTGATGTATTTAAGGTCTTCTGGTGTGAGATAGCACTTTTGAGATTCCTGAGCCTCAATGAAACCCAGACGCTGGCCGCTGCAATCGTCCTGACCCGCTCTTGACATCACATCCACTTCTCCGGCTCTTCTGTTTGCATTCTCCGAGGAGATCTGGCCTTCTCGAGGGTGGCGGCAAACATCTCAGCGGTTTGTTTGTTTGCATTGCTGTAGTCTTTATTCACGAGTCATTCATGTCATACTCACTGTGGGCAGCCGACCAGCTGTGCGAGCTGAAGCACTTTATTAGCGGGTTTATAACTTGACCAAATGCATTCTATACAAATGAGATTGATCAGATTTATCCACAACATTAGCATTATTTAAGCTGCCGTCTGATCTTCGTGCCATCCCAACAGACCTTCAAATCTTAAACTTAAAATTTGTATATTCACCATTATTTTCCATTCTATTTCTCTGTCCTCCACTTTTTCACTTTTTTATGTTACATGCTTTCTTTATCAAATGTATGTTTTCTTTGACAATCCATCTTTGACAAGCTTGTTTAATTGTTATAAGTAGCAGATTGCTATCTGTCTCTTTGTCTGTCAACTGTTTGTATTATTTTGTGAAGCGAACTTGGGTTCTTGAAAGGCGTAATATAAAAAATAAACATTATTATTTATTATTATTATTATTATTATATTACAACACCTGCACCAAATGACACAAATGCATAAGAGAACTTAAACTAAGTTACACTGTAGTCAAATATATAGATATATCTCACTAAACACTGAAGACTGATGCTGAAAATTCAGCTTTGCATCACAGGAATAAATTAGGTTACACTTTATTTTAAGGTGATGTAATTACATTGTAATACTCAATATAATGTACAACACATGCAAATACTCAACAAAGTACTAAGTGATATTAATTAACTACATTTACTTAGGTCTACTAGAGTTATGGTTAGTGTTTGGTTTAGGATTAGTTGTAATTATGCATTGATAGTGAGTACATGTATTAACGTGTAATTATAAATTACATTTTAAAATATATTCAAATAAAACAGTTATTTTAATTGTAATAATGTTTCACTTTATTTCTGTTTTTACCGTATTTCTGATCAAATAAATGCAGCCTTGGTGAGCAGAAGAGACTTATATAATAAAATATATAATTTCATAAATTTTCTAACAATTTATGTAATTCTGTAATGACAATCTCATATATTATCAGTAGCTCTGGTTTTCACATCCAGAACAACTTTCACATTTTTTTTAAAATGCTAATGCCTTTAATAGTCTGGGCATTCAGAGGAGTAAAAAAAAAAAAAAAAAAAAAGTGTCACCATTTCCAAAACATAACATAGTTTCTCTCGTTAGGATCTGCAAACCTGGCTGTCATAATGTTGACACTGGGGTAAGTGATCGCTTCCCTCGGACGGAGAGGCCCGAGCGCAGATGCTCGTCTCCAACCTCCATCCAGACATGATGAGCAGATAACATCAGGAGGAATGCTCTATAAACATGATCATGTGTGTGCAGGGATGGGGAGATCCATCTGCGTACTGGGAGTGTTTGCCAAGTCAAGCATCACTGCTACTAGTGCTCATATTAGGGTTAGTGTCAGCATTCATGCCCTTTCAGTCAATAAATCAAACAAAAAGAGTGAAAAAGAAGAGCTTACACTGTAAAAAATAAAACGTAATTTTTACGGGAAAAAAACGGCAGCTGTGGTTACCATCAAAAATACGGTAGCAACATAAGTAATAAACCGTATTTCATTATCTGATATGTTAATTTACCGACTTATTGATGTGTTAGTATCTGTTTTGTTCCAGTGTAATACGCTGACAACCATCAATCGCAGCAGTGATAAGAGTCACATGATCAATCAAAGATCATCATCATAAGTAGCTCTTCCACAAGAAAGCTAATACTAATATATAGAGTTCAGAATACTAATATATATAGAGTTAATACTAATATATCACAGTTATTTACCGTATATAGTAAGGAAACGTTCTGTTAAACAATTAACAGTTTTTCACTGTAGCATTTTTACAGCGTTTTACTGTTAAAATCACAATCATTTTTTACAGTGTAGCAACTCCCTGGCAACCACCCACAACACTCTAGCATCACAGGAGCTGCTGTAATTCCTGTCGTTTCTTCCGAGCTTTACACACTCACTGGGTGTCATGCCATGGATCATGTTTAATTACATTAGAAATCACCCTGTGGGTTTAGAGTGTAAACACTGTAAACAGGCCCTCAGCTGTGGGGTATTTATGTGTGTGTGTGTGTGTGTTGATATTCTGCAGGTTTATTGCGGCGAGCTGAAGTTCAACTGAGTGCTTTTAAGGTCTGGACTCCATCGCAGCTTTCATTGGCCAAGGACCGCCCAGACATGTAAAGCCACCAATCGTGGATAGTTGTGTTTAAAGGGGCGTGAAAATGTAAAGTCGAAGTCCATACGATAACAGACCGACGTGCAACTCATCCAAGAAAGTAAAATCCAAAATCCAGCGTTTAGTTGATCCTGAAAGTGTTCATTGTTACAGTTGTAAACACAACATCTTTCTTCTTATATATGGAGGTTTCCAGACGGACCGTTAAAGAAAGACACACACACACACACACACGTCTGAAAGGGAAACTCCTACAAATGCATATGCAATAAGGTCAGCCATCAAAATAACCCTGTCCTCGCCTTTTCAGCGCTAACTTTTCACTGCATGTCTAGTTTTTTAACGCCAAAAGAGTGTTTGCACTGGTTCAAGCTGTAGGTAAATCTGGCCCTAAGTTTAACAAACCAAACCTTTGACTACCAGCATCAAGTCTGGCCAAGTTCACAGCTTATTCTGCCCAGGAACGACCCACCAGGCCTTTACATTTTCATTTGTAAATGCATCTTTTTCTCTCTTTTCTCCACACTGAGATGGCGTTTTTGTCCTGTGAAAACTGAGCTTTTTGAAAACGCTTTTCAATATTGAACCGATTGATATGCATGATGTTATTTTGTACATTCTTAATATCACAGTGCAAAGATGACAAAAAATGTACTCGCAATTGCCGTCCTGCAGCAAAACATGAGAGCAATCGCATTATAGACCTAACATATAATGGTGACTGAGTGCAACATCAGTCAATGCTGAGATATTTAGCTAAATAAAATGATCCTGCCAGAAGAATATCATGAGAACTTGATTATGTCTGTCTGTATCATCTTAGTGAGCTTTTTTGCACAAAAAAGTGAGTTTTGCACAAGAATGGTGAATTTAGCGTTTTCAAACGTTTCAGTGTGGATGAGAAACTTTTGGAAAGCGCTAGTGTGGACGGAGAGCGGTTTGAAATAAAAACACAATTTTTTTCCTATAATTTCTATCTTTTTTAAAAGTAAATATTCCTTTGACCAAAACTCAGAAAACTAATAAAGCATTTTTTTTCACTCGGAAACTCTGTGAAACGATTAATCGCATCCAAAATAAAAGTTTGTGTTTACATAATATATGTGTGTGTACTCTGTATAATTATTTTGTATAAATACACACACATGCATGTATTTAAGAAATATTTGCATGTATATACTGTATATAACACATTTTTCTTAAAAATATACATACATGTGTGTGTTTTTACATATACAAAATAATTATACACAGTACACACACATATATTGCAAACTTTTATTTTGGATGCGATTAATCTCGAGCAATCATTTCACAGCCCTTCAAATGGCAAAGAAACACAAAATACACACTGAATTAAACATAATAGTATAGTGAAATAGTATTTTCTTGTGCTCCAATAATCTATTTACATCATCGAAAAATTTTTTTTTTTTTACAGTGCAGTAAATGTCTCAAAAAACACTCTGAATATCTTCCAAAGATTAGATGCCACCTGACAAACTCCATAAAAACCAAATGATTTTTTCCTCCTGTAAAAGCACTCAAACCAGTCCCTGTCTCTTCTACGCATGACTTTGGTTGCGCTGGACTGGAGCACTACGACTTCAAGAACTCCTTCAGGACTTTCAGTGGAAGATTTGCTTTGTTAGATGATTGCCCCGGCACAAGCTTAACCACAGCAAAGCTGAAGAAATCTCATTAAAGCGCTCTTCAGTATAAACACATTACATCACAATCAAGAATAAATACAGAGAGCTGCAAGAAATATTGCTTTTGTGGATTTTTTTTTGCCACATGACAATTTGATGCTATGAAAACACAAAAGATAAATACAGCTGAAATACAATTTCACTTCTCAATAGGTAGAACATGGTGACGCCAAGGTCAGGGGTTCGACTCCCAGAAAATGTGCCTTGTACCTGCAAAATACTTTGCATAAATGCATCTGCAAAATGCATTCAATATTTTATTTACATTTTTCAAGTAGCAAAAGTAAAAAAAAAACATGTTACTTTTTGTTAACTGTGAAAACCCGATTACTGTATATCGTCTTGCACAAACAAATTAAAAAAGTAACTTCCGGATCCAATTACCGTAAATCCTCAGAGTTTGTTATTGAATACTAACGGTCAGTGTTTTGCTACGCTTTAAGTTCTTTAAAGGCCCAGCAGCTGTTGTTGATTGGCTCTGATTAGTGTGTATTAGGCTGGATGAAGGTGAGAGTAAGCTAAGCTTATTCTAATGTCAGCTACATGCACTAACACACGTGCCTTGTGTTTTTTTTTTTTTTTTTGCACAACCTGATTGACCCTGAGCATTAACACACTTATAATAAACATACAAATGCATATTCAATGCTGTATGATTATAATCTGACTGCTTTGATTCGCCTGGCACTGTGCCGTATTATGTTGTAGTTGAAAGTCATGAATGGTTCAGCCTGTCTCCTTAAAGGCCCGTTCCCACCAAGGATGATAACTATAACAATTACGATAAATTGCGACGTTTTAAATGTAATAGAATAGCAGAGTCCACACCACAACTATAACAATGGGATGGTAAAGTGTCCATTGTATGCATACTTAAGAATCTCACCAGAAATTTTTTGCCGACTCTTTTTGCATACTCATATACTGCGAATTCAGACATAGGCCTACATCTTTTGTCAAATGCTGTTTTTCACCTACTATATAGGAAGTATGCGATTTCGGATACAGCCAATCACATTCAGAATGATTTTCTCCAGCTGATGAACAACAGCCAATCAGAATCCATCCAACAAAACTGCAGGCTTAGAATAAACAAAAAACAAAGATATTGTGCATTGGTGTGGACACTAATACAGTTATCATCCTTGGTGTGAACTTTTTAAAAGTATTACTATTTATGTTAACAGGCTTAAGTTATGCTGTCAAATATCTAGATGGCCCAAGGATTCCCAAACTTGTTTAATTTAATGTTAACTTGAAGTCTCCTGAGATTTTAGGATAATTCAATTATTGAAGAACGACACTCACATTTTCATGAACGGCCATATGACATGCAAGTAAACATAAAATTATATATTTTGTTAGTAAGTGTTTTATTTTGATTGTTGGGCTGCATGGCAAAATTAATTATATAGTGATTATTTTGTCATATACTGCAGTTTGAACTGCGTTATGACATTTCAAATGAAAATGAGACAAAAAGAAAAGGTTTTAACAAAAAGGTTTTAAGATATGGAGACTTAGAAACGATGTGCAGCCGGTTTCCACTTTTAAAAGTAAAGTGAACGTCTTATTAGTTAGCAACTTTATTTTTGAAATAACAGCTAGAAAACTCTTTAAGTAGATACCAATAATAAAACTATACTTTTAAAACATTGTCCTCATGAAAAGACACTTATTATACAATAATATTTATTGGTAACACTTTACAATAAGATATCATTTGTTAACATTAGTCAATGTAACTAACATGAACTAACCATGAGATGTTACTGTACATTTGTTACTGTATTTGTTCATATTTGTTAATGTTAGTTCATATAAATACAGCTGTTCATTGATTGTTCATGTTACTTCACAGTGCATGCACTAATGTTAACAAATACAACTTTTGATTTTAATAGTAAATGTTGACATTAACATAAAGATGAATAAATTCTGTAGAAGTTCAGCTCATTATTAGTTCATGCTGACTAGTGTACTTAACTAATGAAACCTTATTGTAAAGAGTTTCCCAATTATTATACATTATGCAATGACAATCTGTCATGACATTATCTGGACCTGCACTATAAATATATATGCATGAAAACTTAAAATATTGCTACACATTCTTGAAATACAGACCTTTTCTACCGTCACACAGCACGTGCATGTGCAGCTATTGAAAAAATGACTTGAATTATGGTGCAAAAGTCTCCATTTTGGGTGAACTATGCCTTTAAATTCAAGATATTCTTTCCAGTACCGTATATATTAGATATTTCTGCGTGAACAAGGGTGCTTATCCTGGCGTTGTCATTTAAATGAGCCCCCCTCGGCCCCCTTTCGGGCTCTCGGTCCCTGTAGGGCCATCGCTGCTAATCAGCATGTTGATCTGAGGAGGTGGAGCGGGCAGCTGAATCTGTGACTGCTGGAGCAGAGACGATTAAGAGGCGTTCAGGGATTAGAGCACTACAGCGGCCGCTTTGCCCCTCGCCAGTGCCTAATTCTGATTAACAAGAGACCTTCTGCCTTAAACCCCCCGACCGGCCCTCAGCCCACCGAAAACACACGCCCGTCGCATCCTCCACCTGCACATCACACTGGACTAATGAAACTGGGTTTAAGCCTGTCGCTCTTCCCGCCATTTATGCTGGTACGGCCCATATGGTGCTCATTAGACAAATGAGGGATTCGGGAATGAGGGAATGAGGTGGGATGGGGTAGGGTTTGGAAATCAACGGGGTTGTAAATGCTTACACTAGTGGTCAAAAGTTTGGAGTAATTACGTTTTTATGTTTTTGAAAGAAGTCTTGCTCACCAAAGCTGCATTTATTTGATCAAAAATACTGTAAAAATAGTGAGATGTTATTACAATTTATAATAGCTGTTTCTATGTTAGCCTCATTTATTCCTGTGTTCAAAGCTGGATTTTTCTTGCATCATTACTCCCGTCTTCAGTGTCATGATCCTTTAGAAATCATTCTAATATGCTGATTTGCAACATTTTTTTATTATAATCAATGTTGAAAAGAGTCGTGCTGAATCACATTTTAGCGGAAATACACTACATTTAAAATTCCGACAAAAAAAAGAAAAATAAATAAATTCTTTTAATTCAGCAAGGATGCAATAAATTGATCAAAAGTAACAGAAAAAACATTTATAACATTATAAATTATCTCATTAAAGCATCTTGAAAAAAAATGCATCATGGTTTCCACAAAAATATTAAGCAGCACAACGACTCTGAGTTATATATTTGTTCTGTTGCACAAAGAGTTAATCCTCAGTTTTTACAGGTCAGTTCAACAAACTTCAGCATCTATCACAGTTCAAATCGCAATATATGACAAATTAGATCACAATGTTTTATGGTCTCCATGCAGCCCAAATATCAAAAACATAACACGTAATAAAAAAAAGATTATGCTCACATTCCCGCTCTCATGCGTGTGAATGGAAGTGAATGGGGCCCAAAGTCTAGAGTGACCGCACCTTTAAGAGCACGCATGGTGTTTGAGGGTCACACGTCACTTCTACCATCCCAACGAAAGCTATACGGATGATGCTGGATCGGTTCCCGCACTCCACGCTCTTTAAATAGGTTCTAGTTTTCTCTTCTCTTTTCATCTCTTCTCTTATTATTGTGGTAATTTCAAGTTCACCTCCGCTGCTGCCCGAGGGCTGACAGTACCTCTGTGTGCCCTCCATAATTATACTCAGTCCTCCCAAAAAATGTGATCCCTGGACTTTTGTCCATCAAGTGTCGTGACAGAGGAACAAAAGCACCTGCAGTTTAACTGCAACAAAACTCCCTTTTGTCAAACCCTGAATGATTCCTCTTGCCTATTGGAAATGAGGTCGCCCATTCGGATTCACCATAAATCATTCAATTTACGTCATTACTATACATTTTAAACGGCACATTTTTTGTTCACTAGGGTGTTTCAAACACGTGAAGATATAAAAGTAGTGGATCATTTCATATTTATCTTCACGTGATTGAACTGATGCCAAACCATGACAATGATTAAGAAGGTCGAAGCTTGTTAGTTAGCATCTCATCCTGCAAACACTACAACCATGCATGTTTGTTGAGGAAATTAAACACAGAAAATCATTTCTTGCAGTTATCTAGCTAACAGTAGTGCACAATGATGCACAATGAGAATATCACAGTTATTGCTTTTCACATACATCTACAGCATAAATATGTCCTCAATAAAGCTCTACTCTTCAGCACAATGCGGTAACCACCAAAAACTGCACCATAATAAACCCCAACAGATCAGGAAACACTAACATATCTCCCATATATTCATCTTGTGCAAAAAGCACTACACAGACCGAAGCAAAGCATGATGGGAGAAAAGTAAATTGTGACAAAATGTTCTAGAATTGAGCAAGCAGCTAAAATATTATTATACTGACTGAAAGTCATTTGAGTTGAGAAAAATTCTAGAAACATTTTTATTATAATCAGTTATTGAGTTATTACAGTTAACTAAAATTAAAACCATAAAAACCTTTTCATTTCTTGAAGCAAAATAAACTTAAATTGAAATAAAATATAAAAAAACTTATTTCAGATAGTTGCCAAAGCACCATTTTTCATTGTAATTCAGTTTAACTTGATGTACTAAAATAACTAAAGCTGAAAACTATTTAGATATATTTAAAAAATAAATAATATAAAAAGACAAAAATGTAAAAACAAAATTACTAAAACTTTAAATAAAACTAAAAGGAAAAAGGAAAATAATAAGAAATTAATTAGAAAACAAATAAAAACAATAATAGTATCTCAAATAACACTGGCCCTAGAATTCATGCATCAACACACTAAAAACCACCTAACAATTTCTTAGCATCCATGCAGAACATGCATCATGGCCAAAACTATTTTCTTCAGAATCAGTGCAATCCACTTTTACTGTTGCACATGCATTTTTTGCAGTGATTTGGGGCCCAGAACACACAGTAATGAGACCTGTAATCCTCTATAATATGAGCACTCATGCAGCATGCGTATGTAGGGGCCCTCAGGGGCCCCCTGGGGGATTGCATGATTGTCGTTTGTTCACAAGCCTCGTTCAGGCTGAAGGAATAGAAGTGCATCTCATTAGCTCTATTTCAACACAGCAATGACACTCAACGCTGAATGTCAGTTCTATCTATATATATACAGTGAAGAAAATAAGTATTTGAACACCCTGCTATTTTGCGAGTTCTCCCACTTAGAAATCATGGAGGGGTCTGAAATTGTCATCGTAGGTGCATGTCCACTGTGAGAGACATAATCAAAAAAAAAAATAATCCAGAAATCACAATATATGATTTTTTAACTATTTATTTGTATGATACAGCTGCAAATAAGTATTTGAACACCTGTCTATCAGCTAGAATTCTGACCCTCAAAGACCTGTTAGTCTGCCTTTAAAATGTCCCCCTTCACTCCATTTATTATCCTAAATTAGATGCTCCTGTTTGAGGTTGTTAGCTGCATAAAGACCCCTGTCCACCCCATACAATCAGTAAGAATCCAACTACTAACATGGCCAAGACCAAAGAGCTATCCAAAGACACTAGAGACAAAATTGTACACCTCCAGGCTGGAAAGAGCTACGGGGAAATTGCCAAGCAACCTGGTGAAAAAAGGTCCACTGTTGGAGCAATCATTAGAAAATGGAAGAAACTAAACATGACTGTTAATCTCCCTCGGACTGGGGCTCCATGCAAGATCTCACCTCGTGGGGTCTCAATGATCCTAAGAAAGGTGAGAAATCAGCCCAGAACTACACGGGAGGAGCTGGTCAAAGACCTGAAAAGAGCTGGGACCACCGTTTCCAAGGTTACTGTTGGTAATACAGTAAGACGTCATGGTTTGAAATCATACATGGCACGGAAGGTTCCCCTGCTTAAACCAGCACATGTCAAGGCCCGTCTTAAGTTTGACAAATGACCATTTGGATGATCCAGAGGAGTCATGGGAGAAAGTCATGTGGTCAGATGAGACTTTTTGGTCATTAATTTCCTCACTGTATATATAAATACATATATGTATAAAAATACACATATATATCAGCCCCTATATATATTTACAGTGTGTGTATACAGATATAGATATTATACCAAAATGTTTAAATGTTATAATACTGCTCAAATCTATTTTTGTATTGATAAAATGTGGGTCTCAATTAAAGCAGTCATGGTATTCACTATTACGCCACACAACATCGATCTGTGGACGTCTGCAGATTGTGTGACTCACAAAGTTAATTGTTAGAGTGACTCACTTAAAGTCATTTGCATGTGCTGAAGTTTGTGTTTGTGTCTGTGTTCTGTGTGTTTCACACTTTGGTGGTGTGAACGCTGCCTTGAGTCGCCACTTTCTTTCCATTAGAGAAAACATAAAACTACTTGCTTGGGAAAGCAATCTTTTTAAAGGATTAGTTCACTTTTAAAAAAACTTTTGCTGATAATTCACTCACCCCCATGTCATCCAAGATGTCCATGTCTTTCTTTCTTCAGTCGAAAAGAAATGAAGGTTTTTGATGAAAACATTCCAGGATTTTTCTCCATATAATGGACTTCAACAGGACCCAAACGGTTCAAGGTCCAAATGACAGTTTCAGTGCAGCTTCAAAGGGCTTTAAACGACACCAGACGATGAATAAGGGTCTCATCTAGACAAACCATCGGCATTTCACTAATAAATAAAAAAGTTGAAGTTTTATAAGCACAAATGCTCGCCTTGCTCTGTTCTGTGAGGCGCGTTGGTGACTCACGTAATACGCAATTACGTTTAAGAATGCCATTAGAAATATATATATATATACACCTGATAATGTAATGATCTTCAGACATTTTGGGGGACATTTCAGCTTCAAGTTCATTCACAAAATCCTTCACAGCAAAGTACCTGAACACCCAGTGCATTAAATAATGATCAGATCCGAAAGCTCAGAGCCGGCCTCTGGCCAATCGCTGGATCAGGTCTTAAATCAACGCGCTGTTCTGACCAGTGTAGCCCAACAGCTCCAGCACACAAGACCAGTCGGATCTGGAGGATCACATATATCACTCCCTCACCTCTCTCATGCTCACATGCAAATGTCCCGAGGAAATGAACTAAAGCTGTGTGAACGTATCAGAGGAGCGTTCCCTTCAGTCTTTCATCAAGGGTGCAAGTTCACATCACATTGGTTTTGATTGCGCAGAGTCTCGAGGAATGACTGCCATGTGGTCGGAGAGTTGACCTCTGCTTGACCTTTCGCTCAGCCAGTGTCCAGGCAACATCTACATCTTTTTTTCCCCATCATGATATTTAATGAAACGTCCTGCACCGTAATGCACATATTTTAGACATAAACGGAGAAACACGTCTCGTGGTTTAACAAGAAAAGATAATTAAGATTAAACCTGACAGAAAAGGTTATTTTATTAAACTGTAACCCTCAATCTTTAAATTTGTCTGTTGAATCAACAAAACTTGTCAAGGGTTTCCATGCCAAAATTAGGACATTAGGATTTTTTGATTGTTTGTTTTGCATTGTGGCATTTTCAACTAAACACATTCTTGTTGTAATGTCAAAAAAATTATGACATTTAAATGAAAAAAATGCATTTCATGGTATAACATGAGGTAATTGTATAACTATAGTACTTGTTCTGAAGCTTATGCAGGATTTAATAAAATCAGTTATTGTGTCAAGGCTAGATAGATTTTTTTACAGCATTATGGTTATGACAAATATGGAAGAAACGTGCATAATTGTCATGAAAATATGTCACAATGCAAACAATCTTAATTTACCTTTTTTTTCGTTATTATGAGGTGAAACATATCAGATTTACCTATAAAGCAGATTTAAAAGTGGACTCTGGGTGTCAAGATGTAAACATTCCTAAACTACACCACAATATTTTCTGTTATGTCCAAACTGCATAAAACATTTGTGTGAAAAAGTAGGCCTAACTGAAATGGTCTTTTTATACAAGCCACAAGTTCTAATTCAAATCTGAGGATGACTATACCGAACATCATCACTTCAATATATCATATCAAACTCAAATCCATCCACTGATACCAATCATCCACAATTTACTGTCATTCACTCTCACATAATGCAAGACTGCCACTAATATTAAATACAACAAATACACAATACAAAACATATGCCGATACACTTGTCTTTATTCTGCACCTTTACACCTGTTCCCTCTGTTATCTGTCATCAATATTCCACTTTTGCCATTGTACTAAATGTTGCTGTATAAAAAACAACAACATTGTCATTCATTGATCTTACCAAATTAATCATAAAATATATTCACACCTAAATAACAGGTGCACATTTAGGCAGCGATGTATACACAGCCCTTCACAACATTAAAACAATTTATTCTGCACAAAACTCCATTCAAAACACCAGCTGTAGAATTACCCATATCTATATACAGCATTCTTATTAGAATCCTTCTGAAACAAATCCTTTTCAGTTTCTAGAATCCTTACCTGTTCGTCGGGGTGAATAAGGAGTAATATAGTAAGGAGTAAACGGATATCCGTTTATGATCATTTCGTGTTTCTTCGTTAGTTTGTTCGCGAGCGACATCTGGCTTTTTTTTCTTTTCTTTTTTACCGCTTTAAGTAGTCATAAACGAGCGGATTAACGATAAAAAAAGACGATTTCCACTGTTTCTGCTTTGGTATAATAACACTTGTAAACATATCCATCAATAAATGTGCAAACTAAAAGCCCTAATGGATTAGCAGAACTGGCGTGATCGAACAGGTATGAGCTGCTTATTATTATAATTCCAGTTTTAATGTTGCTTGTTTGATTTGTGCACCACAACGCGCCTGGGAACAGTTCTATCGTAAAACAGTGATTAATCATCGAAGCTGTTATTGTAAATATTAATATTTCTGACAGAATACCATGTGAGTAAATGTAAACAAACAGGGTGAGCGAGCCGAAAAGTGACATGAGTGACTCTGCAAAGTTCTGGTCGACCCTCCTCATATAGTAGCCTACTACTTAACCTCTTTAATATGGGCTTAACCTAATTTCCATCTGGTAATTAAAATACCCATCGGACATAATAGATCGTTACTCTCCCCTGTGTCTTAGTGCTTCATATCTGTCTGCGTGTTTGAGCGCTGATAAGCCTGAGCTAATACTGAGATGTGTTCACTGACACACTCAATCTTATGTCACACACTACATTTATTTTATTTATTTATTTAGAAAACCATTTATCAGGGCGAATCACATGACAAATTGTCCAGGACCCCAGGTCATAACATATTTACTCTTAAAAATATAAAATTGAAACAACAAAACAAAATGATTATTTTGGTTTTGGGGTGAAACATGTTCTTGACAAGTTTTTTGTGTGGTTCAACTGTGTACTGGTGCTTTTAAAGAACCCAGAAACCAAAAGTAGGATCTAGTGATGCATCAAGAGTTTTGGATTTCTATGAAGAAAATGATTCTTGTCAGAAGATGTTTTTTTTAAAGACCTATATTATTTTAATAAGTGCTGTTTTCTGTGCACTGAGAGAAATATGTGTTGGTTTAATTGATAGGTGTATGACTGGATTAAATGATAATAGTTTTTTGGTGTCTTATGCACACGGCGATGACAGCTGGCACGTCTGATCCTCACAGTCAGCTCACAAAGTGGGTTTAGAGGAGCTAAGAAATCTGATTAGCCTCTGAATGGAGACCCGCTAACCTGATCGACGGTTCATATAGATCAGACCTATACCTTCTCATACAGCAATAGAGGAATATTTGAGGTTGATCATATATAACCCATCAAAATCTCAGTTATATTAAGGTTCAACTTTGCCTAGGATGTTTCTCTTAAAATTGACCAGAAATAAAATTGCATTGCATAAAATGAGTCAGTAGTTGTCATTTAGGAGTATAGAACTGATGAGATATCGGGGTACATATTGAGATCTCAGACTTCTGATTGCAGACTAATCTTGGCACAGTTTGGAGATTGCTGGGGTCTTTTTTGAGAGGCCTTGATTTGCTTTTCGTTTTGTCTAGGAGATTTGGTTAAGATATTAAAGAGATATAATTTGTGATTAAAATAACTAAGAGTGCTCCGATCAGGATTTTTGGAGCCGATTACCGATCACTATAAAAAGAAGCAGTATTGTCCGATGCTACTCACCGAAATAAATAAGCCAACTATTCTCAACAACAATGTATTTTAACTTAAGTATAAAAAAATTGAAAGATGAGAAAGTATCATGAATTGACAACTGAAACAATGATCAAGAAAAAAACAGAACAGTCTTTATCAACAGAAAGAAATCAAACGTAAACCAATATTGCATAGACTTCGCTGTATAAATGAAATATAGATCAATCCTACTAAATCTACTAAATTACAGAGAGTGATTTTCTCTTTGTCTTTCGTTGTTTGATCAACATTATGACACAGACAGCAGAAGCTTTATTAGGCTGATGTCACTTTAATGCGCGGATCCAATATACTGTTGCAACTTATTTCACATCTGTTTATGTTCACATAACCAACGTGTTTAAGCGAATACTCACCAAGCTGGGCATTTTGGCATATTTGTATGTGCATGTAACTGATGGACCTTTATAGAGACCACGATCAAAGTATATAAAGCTATTATGAGCCAATGACGATCGGCGCCCGATCAATCGGAGCACCCTTTAAAATAACTGAATGTTTTTCACAGTATAACAAAAATCTCATAGCAAATGGGTTTGATGCATTTGATGGAAAATGTTTTGTTGTGTAAGATTCGGTGTGAACAGGCCTTCTGATTCAAAGTTTTGTAAGTCTAGCCTTTTGCCGATTTGGTGGTTTTCTAGATGTTTAGATGTTTAATGTTACCTCTCAGCATAAGAAACGTCCTTTATGCGAGACCAGAGGAGGCCCACACAACAAACATGGAAAGAGCTGCTAAATCTTGAACACCCGACACTGTTCTCAAATACCATATGAACCTCCCATAAGCCCCAAAGGCGACTCTGCGAAAATAAACATTGTGCTTTCCTCAAAAACTCCCTGTGTATCAGATATCACAATATGAAAGGCTGAGACCTGCTTGACTCTCTCTCAGCTCTATGTGTCATGTTTTTTCTTTCTTTTTTCGGTGAAGGGATTAGCGGTAACCATAGAAGGGGGAGAGGCACATGGGCGACTAACCGGCTTTTACAACTCTAATGGACGCGCAACAGCTTTGAAAGTGCAGCGCGCAGTAAAGTTAACAGCCGAGCAAGGAAATGTAAAAGATTTTATTGCCATTAACAGGGTTGCAGCATCAATGGGGGTCTGAGCGAGACCAAAGTATCTAGTTAGGCTTCAGTGGCCTTTGAAATATAGGAATCAGAATTTTGTGCTACATAAATTGGCACATTAAAAATAACACATTTATAGCTGAACTTTTTTTGTCTGCTGCTGAAGCCCTTTGACCTTAATAATTACATTCATTTCAATAATTTAACAACACATTTGCATGTTCTCTGAAGTCTGTAAATGGTCACATGATATGCAGGTAAACAAATAAATTGTTTCGTTTTTTAGTTAGTATTTTATTTAGTTTTTAATTGTACATTTTTACAATGTAATTTAATCAGGTTTTCGTCAACCCACAAACCCCCTGCAATTCTCTCATGAACCCCACTGAAACCCTGGCCTATAGTAAATGTTTTTTTTTTATCTCAAATAAATTCTATATTTAGCGTGAAGTGTTATTAGTTATTTTGTGTTATAAAAAAAAGAAAAAGAACAATAGGACAAATACAATATAACACAAATATGGCTGCTGTCACTTTAAGACCAAACACACTGATCCATTATACTGATACACATCCGGTTTAGACTGTTTACTTTTACTAGAGACATGGCCAGCCGTTTATTCATGAATGTGCCTAAAACTCTTCTTAACATCAAGTACGTCCTGCTCTTTATATTCTCATATGTTTCATCTCTCTGACGTACCAAAAGTGCTATATATTTACATCCCGCAATATACACAATATAGCAACATCTCTAACGATTGACATTTTATGATGACGATATATATCGTAACACCGCCCAGCCCTAATTGTCGCATTGTGTCGAGTCGCAACAGCTAGAGGTTTTCTACACTGGATTTGACAAAGTGAACACTGCAAATCCATTTGTCCTTTGGCTTTGTTTCAGAAATAGCTGAGACACAGGGAATATGTCCGGAATAACAGATGCGGCACAACGCGGTGATGTGACAAATCCTCAACAGTAAACTGATGTCCCATTCTATTTCTACTAATAATAATGGGTTCTATTGTCTTTTGTCCCATCCGGAGCAGACATGAGATGCTTTTGCACTGAAGAAACGTGTTCATAGTTCCCATAACTATGGCGAAAGTACAGTTTTTTTGGCGTGTTTGAACCGCATAGGAACGCCTGTTGGGGGAACTGAATGAGAGTCGGGTCTAACCCAGAGTCGATTGATCGAACGCACGCAAAACACCAGTACCCGCCATTTTTAGAAAGCTGCTTAAACACAGTTTATAGCCTAGCCTAACCTATACAGGTGCAAAAGTTATAATTTTGATGATTATGGCTTACAGCTTATGAAAACCCCAAATTCAAAATATATATATAGTTATATACTAAATATATTAGTTTCACCTTTTAATTTGAATTACTGAAATACATTAACTTTTGCATGATATAAAAAATTTTCGAGTTTCGCCTGTATTTACTCCACAAACATTGAAAAACAGCAATGAATGGACCAGTGCCGAAGTCCAGGCTTTTCTCAACCATTACGGGATGGAGGAAATCCAACAGGATTTTGAAGGTAAAACATGATTGTGTATTTCTCCTGAAAATGTAAAAAGCGTATTCCACACTGTAAAAAAAAGAAGATTTTTCAAAGTTGTGAATAAAAGACAAAAAAAATTTAGTAGCCTATGTTTTCCAAGAAAATACTATTTCAGTCTTTCTACTACCTTAATTAAATGTCACTTGCTGTTTGTTTGTAATTATTTGTAAAATCTACTAGCAATTTCAGAGTGAAGACTCAAATTCTTTTCAGTGCATGTAAAAAAAAAAAAAACACAACAGCATACGGTAAAAGATGCGAGTAGAACGTTTTTGGATGGCCTACTCTTTTAAGTCCCCAAGACCTGGGATGAATAGGATCGTTTTCCCAGTTGCCCGCCATTTCGACCAGGCCAAAGCGGGTCGTAATACCCTGCCAATCTGCTAAATTGATGTCCTCTCAGGAGGAAAAAATCTTGTCCTGGAGCGAACTACAAGGCACAGGCAGGTATCTGGTGTCCTGACCTAAGCATTGGAAACCCAGCTCCCCGCTGCCCACAACCACAGGGCCGCCCATTGTTTACCGTCCCTCCTCTCTCAATACAGCCACAGATACAGTTAAAAGCACCAGCCAGTTAACGTGATTAAATTTCTCTGTATCAATCATTCTAACACAAAGTGTTCGATTGTGTGCCTCTGAGTTGCTCACAATGGACAATGCTCCTCACAGTTGAACTGTTCGTGGTAAAAAAGGTGTCTAGTGCGCTGTTTTTGTTACCTGCTCTCTAGCCTGTGAAAGCAATCTCACATCAAAGAAAAGCCATGCAGGGTAACACAATGCCACATCAGTGCTAGCATGATGTGTTTTCGCCGCACATGCACGTATATGTGTCCTTCGCATGACGCGACGACCCCGTACGACTCAGAACATCAAAACGAGCCGGTCAAAGCCACAACAAGCCATTGTGCCGACGAGATCTGGAGAATCTACACACTTCTGAAGGGAAAAAGACCGATAAAATGACATTCTACCTTTCTACACGCCGGGGACAATCAACGTTTACAGATCGCAAAGATACGAGAGGGGGACATTTTCTTTTCTCCGCCCGAACACAAAAGGCTCCAGTAGTTATTTTAGACCGCTCGCTTACATGGGTAATCTTGATGTGTGAAAGAAAGGGTCCGGTGCTGCGACCCGTGACCCGCGCCTGTACCGTAGGGGTTATGCAGTAACAGTGAGAAAGACACAGATGTGTGCGAGTGCACCGTTTAGATGAAACATGCAGGGAAAAATCACTGCAGAACTTGATCCGGACTGAGCAATAATTTACTTAAAAGTTTTCATTGTTCTCCCACAAAGAAAAGAGATGCTGACATTCTAAAAAGAAATTTGTTACCACAACTTAAATGCATGGTTGCAATTAAAAAAATTCACATTTATTAATTTAATTAAACCTTTTAAATTGCAATATTATTTTGATGAATTCCATTGACATAATAATGTTGATTAACTTAACATTGTGTGTAATTTAAACTCTGCTTTTTTTATTATGTTGTAACCTAGCTAGAAGTTGACTTGCTTTGCGTATAATGGATTTGAAGAGTTAAGGATGAAATTAGGTGCTATTTTATGTGTTTTTTTCAGTAAACACTCTAAAAATAAAGGTTCTTTATTGGTTTCATGATGAACTTTTTAACATCCATAGAATCTTTCCATTGCACAAAAGGTTCTTTATAGTGGAAACAAAATATTAAAATATTCTTCACACACACACACACACACACAAAATTCTTACAAGAACCCAAGTGGTTCTTCAATGGCGTCACTGCAACAACAACAACAACAACAACAAACAAACGTTGGAACCTTTATTTTTAAGAGTGAAGAGAAATACCTGTTAGTTTTTAAAAATGTTATGTCTGACATTTAAAAAAAAGTTTCTGTTCCCGCTATGTTGAAGATTTCTGTGTAGACAGCAAGGCAGCAGACTATAGTGAGGTTATGTTAGAACAGAGCCGTCATCTTCTCAGATCAGTTCAGGACACATTTGTGCTCAGAAACTGTCTTGTTTTGAATCTGAACTTTGAAGGAAATCACTGATAACATTATGTGTGTTGGTGAGTTGGAAAAAACAACAAAAGACTTGGAATTTTACTCCCAGACTAAGCAATTTTTATGAGTTTAAGTGTGCGATTAGGGTCAGGGTCATTGCGTAGGGTTGGACTGTGGAAGACGAATGTGAAGACTCAAACTCTCCAAAGTCAGGGATCTTACACAGCTATCTACAATTTTATAGCTCTAAATTCTGTATGCCAATTTTTATTTCTCAAGGTTTTGTAGGAGCAACTTTTGAGGCAAATTTAAGGAAGAAGCTCTTCAAGGAAGAAAATAGCTTTTCATTTCATATTCCTGAAGACTAGCACATTACTGTGGATGTTTGCAGAGGCATTAATGATTTATTTAGTAAAACGCTGTCGGGAAATGTGCAGTCCTTTGTGCTGGGAGGCAACATAATTCAGTCATTAATTTTTACGAAGGAATTTCAGAGAGACCGTGAAATAAACAAAGAATAACAACATAAATAATATATATATATATATATATATATATATATATATAAACAGGCATCTCTAATATATATATATACAGGTGAAACTCTAAAAATTAGAATATCGTGCAAAAGTTAATGTATTTCAGTAATTCAAAATAAAAGGTGAAACTAATATATTTAGTATAAATAACTATATACATGTGCATGATTATACTTTTCAGAGGGCCGACGTTTCTGTATTTAAAATCCTTTTTTTTATTTATTTCATGTAATATTCTAATTTTCTGAGATTTTGAATTTGGTTTTTTCATAAGCTGTAAGCCATAATCATCAAAATTATAACTTTTGCATGATATTCAAATTTTTCGAGTTTGACCTGTGTGTGCATATGTTACAGCTATGCATTCAATAATGCCTAAAACAAGCATTTAATTGATAACCTTGTCCACATTGCTTTGGAAATGGATGTTTTGTGTCCTAGAGCATGCTTTAACATTGAAACAGTCTGAGAATTCATGGCGTAATTCATGGAGGAAGATTGGCTTACAATGTGAAGATATATGAAAGGGTGTGGTGTGGTTTCTAAATTACAGGTGTGACCCTGCGCCGCTCACGTCTTGGTGATTTATTGGGTTTGTCGGTCACTAGAAAGAGTTCAAATATGGGAGGTCTGAACTTCCTGTTATCTTTGCCCTCAGCTGACCCCTCGTGAAGAGAGCTTGTCTGCTGGGTTTTAAAAGCTAATGCACAAGTTCTGTTACACAAACAGCCTTGTGGACCTGTCCGAAAACTAATTAAAACAGCTGCTTAAATCAAACGCATGCTGTATATTTACTGCAATGATAAAGATGTCACAGACGGCTCAGTCGTGGGCAGCTCAGACTGAATTGCTGCTAATACTAAATCTTGCGCTCTTGATCTAACATCATGAATTCCAAGAATCAATAAATGATTAGAACGATTTTAATGGCTTAAACTTAGCAATTAATCTGATAAGAAGGGTTTATTTCCCGTGGTTTAGCTGTCGGAGGGTGACCGCTAAATTAATCTTCCTTGTTTTTTTGCACGCGTCTGTTACGCCAACTCAGTGTTGACATTGTTGACAGTACTTTAATGGTAACATTACAGACTTTAAAACAAAACATGACATTAATGCATGCAATGTTTTGTGCTTAAGTCTGAAGGTGATGAGTCATGAACAATAAATGCAAATGACTAATATAGGCTATAATTTGATGCAAAGATCACATGCATGATTTGTTTTACTGTATGTTGCTTTTCAGGTACACTCGGTCAGATTGTTTGTGTGTGTGTGTGTGTGTGTGTGTGTAAATGCATGCATGCATGTATCTGGGAGTGTGTGTGCACATGAACTCTCACCAGTGTAATTTCAGTAAATGTTTGTTTATGGTTTTAGTTTTATTTGATGATATTAAACGGCTCTTAATGGAAGTGTTGAAGAAGCTGCTCATCTCCACCTTTAAATGACCAGTGGGAGGCAGAAGTTTCCTCACATACATTACTGCGACGTAAGCAGTTCGTACTGTAAACAAATGTGGGTTACGTGAACACTGAGGTTGTGGTTGGCACATGGGGGTGGGTGGGTTTTTTGGGGGCGGGTCACAGGGTTAAGAACCTGCTCGCGTCCCCCCTCGTTGTGCTAAAACAAAAGCCTCTAATTCCGATTTAGTGTTTCAATCCTGCGACACATTTCTGAATGATTTGACAGGTCAACAAGCAGGGGGTAATCTGTTCACCTCAAGATGTGTTTGCCTTGTTTTACAGCGGATCCAAACCTACGATGGACACCCGTAACACACACTATCGCAGCTAGCCTAGACGACGCTAAATACAGGTGTAATCGTTTAGAGCTTGTCCGCTTTCACACACTTCCAGAGGTAGTGGAAAACGCATTAGACTGGATTACTTTCGTAGTGTTGATGCTCATGTGGTTGAATGTGTTCGAACAGCCACAAAACACCACCTAGTGACCTAATGCGTGAACAATATAAACCCAAGTTTGGTGTGAAGCTTCTGCCAAATGCATAAATGTAAATATAAGTGTAAACGCACTTAGAAAAGCTTTTTCAATTGGCAGCAGAGCAAAACATGAAGCAAAAGCAAAGCATTTTTGCTCACCCTTTTGATCTTTTTTAATATGATTTGAGTTCTGATACATTTGAATGCAGTGGAACAAAAGAAAACATGGAAGCGTTTATTCAAATTGTAATCAAAGTGTTAGTAGGAAGGGTTAACAAGTTGAAAGAGGTGTTTTGTACAGTCTTGCATCTGAATTATCCTGTTTCCTCATGGATATTGTGGGGCGTCTTTAGGTCCCCTTTCCCTGTACGTTTTTGTCTTTATTATTTATACTCATAAATAAGACTCATTCATGATTCTTCTAATGCCCTTCTTCTTTCTCTAGGATTGCTAAAAGGTTAGTGTCTTTAATAATAGAGGTCAGAGGTCATTAATCTGCATCATGTAGCCACACATAAAACTCTAGTACACATTGCAACTTTTTATGATCAAAAGCCACCCACTAAGACCAGATGAGACTGGTTGATAAGCATATAAATTGGCCAATAACATTCTGCTCATTTTAATGACATTTTAAGGCACAGTTTGCGAGTTTCACCGCTAGAGGTCGCTTATTCAAACCAAAGTTAGGCGTAGCTTGATGACGCAGTGATGGAGCGTGGAATCATGGGAGTTATTATTATTTTTTTATTATTAGTTTATTTGTCAGGGACAATGCAGCGCACATTATTACATACATAATTATCATAGGCAAAGCCATAACAAAATGTGTAAATGTGTTGCATAAAAGGTTTCTAGCCAATAGGCTAATTTGCAACCCCAATCCCTGGTCAGGCCTTTCTAAAAACATATACCAAATATATTTAAAAAAAATTGTGTACATTACACAATCATGCGTCAAATACATTATAAACACTAACATTGACATTTTACACAATCCCGACCACATTACACAAAACAACACATCACATCCAGCACAGACAATACATTACAACAACAAAAAATGACTCAATGTCCACATATTTGATTTTCTTTCAGCCAGTGTTTCACCTTTCTATTAAACGTTTTCAGGTCGGTTTCTGTTTTTATTTCCGTTGGTAAATCATTCCAAAAATGTCGTGTACACCTCCTCAGCCATTGTTTTACCGGATTTTTCTGGATTTAAACATCGTTGGAAATATGTGGGATAATGCAAGTACAAATGTCAACAAAATATATATCATCTTTTCTAGTTGTTTTTGAAATGTCCAACCTGATGCAATATCAAATTTAGAAGTATTTTTAATCAACTGTTTATCATGTCTTAGTTAAAAGTAATCATTTTTATTAAATGTACCATTTTAACTGTATTTTGGCTTTTCTTTAGGATCGTGAGATTATCATATTGTGAGATCAGTACATTTTTAATTGGATTTGCCATGATCAATTACATTTTCATGTACTGCACTACTGCACTTATGGTTTTGCTGTTACATAACATTTTTGGTTTTATTTTATTTTTGAATGCAGTGCACACCAGGATCACTCCACTGACTTTTATCTGTCCACCCCTCCCTCTAAAGAGGCCACTGCCATCCCCATCCCACCTGCAGAGAGCAATATCCTAAATCCATATTAGTGTGCTTCCCAAAGGCTTTGGCCAACAGATGGTTCCTCAAATCCTCTGGTTTCCTCCGAGATGGGACATGTGTTCGTAAAAACACTCAAATTTCTTCTTCAGGATGGATTGATGTTTTTACTACCCTGGGGAAAATGTTATTGCTCAGAGATTGCTCTTTTGCAGCTTAATGGAGCTCTCAATTATAGTGTCAAATTTGAGTTGTCTCTCCTAAAATTTGTGAGTTGAGATAAAAAGTTAATAGTTGTCATAAAGTAAGAATTTTAAGATTTGTGGAGTGCATCTGATAAGAAATGTTTAGGTTAATAATAATTGACTTGCAAACTTGAAAAGCCGAGCACAGTTTAAGACGTTGGGATCTCTTTTGAAACTCTACAGGAGATGTATAAGGTTGCTAGTTTTTTTTTTTTTCTCTCAAGAGAGACATCTGAGAAGCATTTCATTTCATCTCATCGCTGTCTAGAATAAACAACTGGGATCTCATTTGCAGAGTTCAGAAGTTAATTGTTATTCTTTGTTGCAAATGATGTTTAAATTGATTCACAGGACTTTCTTGTTTGCAGGTACATTGTGAAGTTGCATGTATCTTCTCTGGACAGGTGGTGAACACACACACACACACACACACACACACACACACACACACACACTCCTCTTTCCATGAGCTCTTGGGAGTCCCCGGTGGTCTCTCGCACTTGCACTTGAGTTTGCGTCTGGAGTTCCTCACGTCTCTCCTTCGGTCTCCCCCCGAACACAGTTCAGTCCCACGTACCTGTGCCATCCATCTACAGCTTTAACTCGTTCAACTCGATATCTCATGTCGCTCACGCAAACTGACAGTGGTCATCTCACAGGTCATCCATCACAGCCTGTTTTACTCATTCGGTTTGAGGCAGGGACGGTGAGTATTAAAAGCACCTTTTCCACCAAAACAGTGCAGATTTGCAGATCCTGGTTTTGATGGAAAAGAAGTATCGATGTGAGTTTCGATGCGATCAGTTTTTTTTCCGAGGGTCGTGCGCGTTCTCCTGACATCTGAAAACAATGCAACTTGAAGTCTGACGGCTATTGTTTCATTAGTCAAGGGCCACAATATTGAGCTGGGACTGATTCCAACCTCAGACATTTTCTCTTTGTCTCCCATTATGATAATCTCAGATCTTGGCTCGGAAAACACTTGTCTGGGTCTGCTAAAATTCCCACTGGGCTCCGTGCAATTTCCCCACGGATACCTCTGCAATTCCCTCCCATGCATTCCTTCTCTCCTTTTTTTTTTTTAGGATGAGGGCACATTTTTTGACCATGGTCGGTTGGATTTGTAGAAGAATCTACTGGGCCTAAAGCAACTTCTGAATTCATGCCAGCAAAGAAGAAATCTTGTCTAGAGGACCTACTGAACCACATTTGTTTTGAGTTGAGTTGAAGGATGGTAAATCTTCTGTATGACTCGAGGACACAAGGGTTTCTTTACAGTCTGTAGTTTAATCACATCCAAAATTGGCCTCCTCGCTCTCTCAGGGACTTTTTTTAATGGCAAACTTGATGACTGGCTTTCCACAGAGAGTTCTGCGTTTTAATCAGCGCAGGCCGGCGAGTTGTGCTGCCGCGTTGACAGGCGTAATGGGACGTGATTGAGTTCTTCAACAGGTTGTGTTGGGTCAAGGCATCTGTTGTGGCCCTCAAGCCAAACCCACTCAATGCCACCATTGTCCTCACCCAGAAGCCTTAAGATGCAAAAGTTGCCATTGTGTTGTTTCTAGGTCAGCTGATACACTTTGAATATGAGATTAGCCTCGGAAAAATAATAATAATACGTGTTTGGGCATTGTCTGGGTGTTAGTTCTGCATTGCTGCACTAATAATGTACACTCTAAAAGTTCCCTTCTTTGCTAATTACTTACCAATTAGCAAAGGAAGTCTGGCATGCATTCCTTAATACTTAGGGTCTTTGTGGCATCCATTAAAATGTAGTATGATGTCATCATGTTTCCATTGCCTTGTCATCATGCGGGCCAGTGTTTCTATGCCGGTTTTGCTTCAGGACACAGATTTTGCGGTAACACTTTACAATGAGGCCATTTGTTAACATTAGTCTTAATGCATTAGCAAACAAAACAAAAAATTACCAATATATTTTGAAGCACATTTGTTTTGAGTTAAGTTGTAGGATAGTAAATCTGCTGTATGACTTGAGGACACAAGTTTCTTGTGTTATTTTTGTAAATGTAAGTGAAAATTTATATTGTTCGTGTTAGTTCACAGTGCATTGAATTAACATTGAATAAGATATAACTAATGTTAACAATTCTACTTCTACTAACAAACCTACTTTACTTTGAACATGAGGTGGCGACCCAACACAGTACCCAAATTGATTATTGAGGGGAAACAAATCATAAAAAATAAATAAAAAAAACATGATAGGAAAACAGCTGAATAGGAAAAAGGATAATTTTGTACATGTGCAAACAGCAGCAAAAATGGGATTTACCTGTGAACCTGTATTTAATGTAGTCAGGGTCGTATTTTCATTGACCTTTTGTTGGTTTTTGAGGATGAGGGCATCACAACCTGTCCATGTTGACTTCGGTCTAAATTGACTAGCTTCTACCAAGTGACATTTGATTGGATGCACACATTTGGTAAGTACGTTATTTTGCTATCCTATTATTATAGTATGGTGTAGTTATTTACATTTTATTTGCATTTAAGGCTGTTTTTTCCCCTTGCAGTCATGTGACCCTGACAGACCTCTGTTCTGAGACCTATTTTGGGGGTCACAACCCACTTGTTAAGATCCACTAAGATTTGGTGAACAAGCCACTATTTCAAGCCAGGCGGTGGTAAGTTGATGTTTAAATAGTAGTTGGCCTTTATGTGGTCACATAAAGTCACGGCATGTTTGAGTGAGCTTTAGCGATAATCAAGTGAATATTTATTCTTGGTAGAATTAAAAAAAAGAAGCTTCTGTCAGACTTCTCTGTTTTTTTTTTCTTCTCTCTTTTAACCAAATGCCAAACTGTAGAATATCAAAGGTAGTATAGAAATTGCTCTTTTCAGGTTAACGAGATGTTATAATCATTTAAGCCTCAATTTTGTCCTTAAATGTTATAAATATAGACACAAACGAGTCCAAATCTGGCATACAATAAGAGTATAGAGACTTTTGCAGGTACTCGTCTGGGACATCATTGATCTATTGAGAAAATGCCTGAAAAGCAGGTGAACATGTCTCCATTTGCTCTGTATTGCATCTCATTGTTGTTTAAACATTTATATATTAACCCTATAAAAACTGGTATGTCATATTTCTCTGATATGTCAAAAGGCCTCTGAACTATCAACATGATCAGAACTTTGCTGAAAATCCTGTTGCACACAATCTACTACATGCCATCTGTCGTCTAATATTTCAAGATGCACACTTACTGAACTGTAGCGACTTAGGTTTATTATCCATTTATTATCCGATTTAGGTTTATTATCCGACTTAGGTTTGTTATCCACTTGATTATCCATTTATTATTTTATTTTTTTTTGAAAAATCATATTCAATTGTGAGTATCAAATATAATAATCAGGCTTTTGAGGAACGTTTATTTATTCATCTCTCAATAATTATTGAAACTACAAAGCTTTGATCATAAAACTAAGCATTTAAATATCATCTTACTAAGACTATTAGTAGATTATTGGCAGATATAGAGTGAAGACTGATGTTTATGGATTTTATTAAAGATCATTGATTTACATTACAAGCATCAGAATTTCATCCTTCTTTTTGATCATTTATATATATTGCAAAGCACACTAGATATATTTTTGCTTAGTTTTGGCCTCTGAATAAAATGTCCGCTCTACATTCTCACTATAGCATACTATGAAAGCCTGATTATCAACTAAAAAACTAAAAAAGTTTTTTTTAAGTGTTTAATATTTTGTGTAAAGGTTTAATAAACTGATCCATGTAAAAAAAGAAAAAGAAAAAGAAATACATTTCAAATGCAAACTAAATTTTCTACCTATTATGTCAGGCTTTACAGGGTTACAGAGATCTTAGTTGTGATTATCTTATCTTATCTGGAGAAACTCTGGGTTCAGACGTGTCTTGTCACAACCTCCGGATATGACCCGAGAAGGCCTTTACAGCAAGTTGCAGTATTTTGGCATGACACATGTGTTTCTGATCGCTAATTCCTCACACCTGTGCGGTGCCGAGCGGGACGCCATCCCAAACGGCCTTTCAGGAAAACCTGTCAACAACAGATAATCGAAAACCACAACCCTGAAATTGTCGATGCAATCAGGGAAACATACATGACAAGAAAATGCATGATTTTCTTAAAATTTTTACTGGCAAGCATGGCACAGATGGCATTGAACAGTAAACACGCTGCCTCTAGAAGATGTGTCATAATATTCCTAAAGCCTAAATCAACATGTTGCACGCTGCGTGTTTTTCCTCTCGCCTTCGTCAGAGACGCTCGACAACGCTGTGACCTTTTCGGGAACGCGCAAACCTACAAAAACAATGGCTATCCTGAAAAAGCACAGACACATTCTATGTCGAGGTTTTTTACAAATCACTCCCCATGAATAAGTGATTTTACGACAGGTCTGCGATGCGGGGGGGGAGCCGGCGTGCCGCTTTAAGGATGCATGAGCTGTAATCGGGTGCTGTTTTATGCCGGGATGAAGATTTTGGGGCTTGTTGCTGCATGAGCGCGCCGGGGATTGCTCTCCGAGTCTGATAGGAACACAGCGGGAGGGCGCAGGGATGGCGTGTGTTTGTTGGGAAACTGCACTCAGGACTGCAGCAGCACATTAAGAAGATGACCTAAGGACCACACACACTCACTCACACACACACACACGCACACTGAGTCCGGCTGTTGTGCTGCTCTTGCTGGATACACTCATTGCTCCCATTCTCCTTCTTTATGGCGTGTTACTCATCCGATGAATGCTGGGTTTTCCATGTATGTGTCTTTGGAATCAACTGATAGTGCCACTCTGGTTTGAAGGAGTCATTAACGTCAATGACTCTCGTTATGTTGGGTGTATGTGAGTGTGTGAGATGGAGGTTGTAAAACGTGATATAAAAACCATATAGACTTATAAAAAATATTAGTATTTTTAAAATATTAACAATAATAGTATGTCAGTGATACTAAAATAGCTCCAATTTGGGTCCAATGAATGCTGGTTATTATGTCTTAGGAATCATCTTGTACACTCAAGGTACCATGCAAAAGAACATTTTAAAAAATCTATTTTTGCACTATAAAAAACATTTTGTGCAGTGGAAAAGTACCATGGATGATAAAAGTTGTTCATGAAACCATAAATGCCAATAAGGAACCTTTATTTTTAAGAGTGTTGCACCGCTTTGGTTTGAAGGAGCCATTAACATGAATGATTCTCATTACGCTCGTTAAATGTAAGTGTGTGAGATCGATAATGTGTGTCTGAGGATTCTGGGGTGGTATAGTGTGTGTGTGTGTGTGTTTTATCTGGTCAGTGTCCTCACATGACTTTAGGTGCTGTTTCACTGCTGCTGTAATGCTTTGTTTTTCCACCAAAATGTTTCAGCATCTTTTTGTTCCAACATCTTTTTGTTCCATTTATATTTTGTCAAGGAAATTTTCTGGATATATAAATAATTATGAACATGAATATGGATTTATTTGGCCATGCTTATGTTAAATTGGAATGACAAGAATTGGAATTTATTGAATTGTAATTCCAAGAAATGCACACAAAAACAAAATTGTCAATTCTGTATTTTATTAGCATATAATTTCAATGTATTTATTGTTTGTTTGTTTCTTTTATTATTATATTTATTGCTCTTAAATTTGTATTGTTATTATATTTGTTTAGTTTATTATTATTACTAATATTTTAACCATTTTAGAATGAGATTTGTATTTGTATTTATTTTTGTTACTTTATTTTATTATTATTATTTTTGTATTGCTGTTAACGAATAAAAATTACAAACTAAAATGAAAAAAATGCAAAATATTGACAAAACTATAACACTGATTCACATTAATAAAAAACATTAGCGTATCGTGCATTTCTTAAATAAAGTAAATGCGAGTGAATGTGCAAAAGAGTTTCCGTGAGCCTCGCTAATGGGAATATCATTTAATCCGTAAACACATAAATATTGAAGACAGATGCTGATACTCTTGATTCGGCTTTTGTTTTATGAGAACAATGAGAATGAGGGACGGTGGTGAATAGAGCGCATCTGTGCACACGGGGTCTCGCGGCCGTGCCAAGAGTCCTGCTTCCACTTTCACACTGTCACCACCGGCCTCCGCTGGGTTTTTGCCTGATAAATCGCCAGATAACAGGCATAGCCGGTGGCCATTGTTTCGCCGGGGTAAAGTGTTTAAAATGAATTTACCCGGTGAGTGCGGCGAATTCATTTCACATTACGCTTGTCGCTGATGTACAAGAGGCCCGCTTCAAAAAAATGGATCGGGTGGCATGCCAAACTCTGTAATCAGGGTTTCTCGCAGGGCTTGCGGCCTATACAAAGAAGCACAGACAATCAGGTTTGTTAGCTATGCATGCCAATCTGTTACCGTGGTTAAGGGGCAACAGTCGGGGGGGACCGTGCCACGCAGGGGCAACAAGCACACAAATACAATTACAGCTCACGGACCGACTGCTCACTCTCTGTCAGGTCGGCCCGCTCTCGCTGCCTGGCCCGGACCACAGAGACAACAACAGACGCCATTCCATGAACTTTCTGAATTGACTTGGTCAAGAATTGCATGCTGTTGCATAAGAAACTGGCAAGTATTGAGATCTGCACTAGTGTTAATCCTCAAACTGACCAGTAAGAGCATCAGAGAGCTGCAACCAGACTGTTACCTGTTATAAAACTCTTTAACTCGATTGTTTCCTATAGATGGCCATGAGATTTAATTACAAAGTCTCCTGCTGCTCGTTCGTTTCTCCTAAAAAACAGTCTTCTCTACACCTCTTAAAAATGAAGGTTCTTTTGTGGAATCGATGGTTATATTAAGAACCTTTAACATCTTTCCATTCCACAAAATGTTCTTTATAGTGGAAAAATTGTTGTTTTGCACACTTAAAAATGTTTTTATTTTTTTGAACTGTTCACTGAAGGGTTCTTTGGGGAACCCGAAATGGTTCTTCTGTGGCATCACAGCAAAAATCACCATTTGCAACCTTTATTTTTTTGTGAGTGTAGATTTCAGCAAAGATCTCACCAATGTCTCAGACTGAAGTCTTATATCAACTTTGTCTACAAGACTCAGCTAAAAAAATATCTATTTAATATGTATTATGGATAATGTGGCTATATGTGGGCTTATGTTTATGCAATGTGTTATGTTGGTGTAAATACATTGTTATGTACAATGTAAAGCGACCTTGAGCTACGGAAAGGCGCTATATAAATAAAACTTCTTCTTTTGCGATCAAAAGTCAGAGATCTCAATATGAAATTCTCACAGGATCAAATGATGTGACTTTTGCTCACTTACACTATATTGCTTTTGGTTTAAATAAAAGTGCATTTTTCAATAACAGTAGAGTGATAAACATGAATGGAAGTCTGAGAATGATGAAGTGATCGAAGAAAATTCTTACATTTGAGCTTCTTCTTGTCAAGGTTTCAGATCTGGACATTCATCCGCCAGCTTCATGATAAACGCCATTAAAGGAGGAACAAAAAGCTCTAAAATTTTACACATTTATCAGACCATATTTTGTCTTCAAAACGAATTTCAAGCATTTTTGCAGACGCCACTCGTCTAAACTGTTGAGCGGACGTCTGCATGTCTGAAATTCATCATTCGTTTCTGTTTGTTTTCCCACAGATTTTAAAAAGCAGGTAATATATAAAGCTAATTCATCCTATATGTACATGCACGTCATTGTTCTAGTGGTAATTTGTTGACCCAGAGGGCGATAGACTCCCTCTTTCACCAGCAAAAGAGCCCCTGATTTGTAAACCCTTTCATTGGCTAGTAGAGGAGTTGTACCGCGGTAAAGGCCAGAGAAGGGATGAAGAGGCTCATAATGGACTGCTGTGTATGGGAGGGTCGTGGGAAAAGCATCGCCATGCTGTTATTGTGATATTTCAACCAGGACTCTGGACTGACCCTCCTAAAGACACATTGTGGTGACTGCCGTGCTAATGGGGCAGCCGCTCGCTGAGACCACAATAGACACATCTCCGCCTCAGCGCGGGGGTCGCGTGAGGACAGGCTGATTTTAATGCAGTTAGTAGGTGAATGGCTTTGTGCGCTCGCTTAATGGACGAGCTGCTTCATTAGGAACATCGGACGTGGAACTGCGTCGCCGTTTTGGCCGTCACTAAAGCATGTGCTGTTGTTGGTGTGTGATTGTAGGTGAAAGTGGTTTTAGCCAAGAATATTAGTGTAATGCAGAGATCAGACTGCACGATTTTCAAAGTAGTCGGGTCACTGTTGTTTTCACACTGCGTGACTATCTTGTCCAGCATTCAGTCGCTGCTGTGTTCACACTGAACGACGGATCGGCGACAGGAGGTTTCACACTGCATGACTTTACAAGAGGAAGAATCGCCGACAACTGTATGGCACGCAAACTACGTTTCACAACCAAACACACGCGAGAAGTGATAAGAAAATAACGCAAGATCACGCGTGCGTGAGACCGGAGTTCTCGCGCGAGACTCAAATTGTTATTAAAAATTATAGCCTGCAAGAAGCTTGCGATCCCAATCTGTGAGCTGATTTGCAGCGAAAAGGAGAGAAAAAAAATAAGATTATGCAGGAGGAAATGGTTGGGGAGACGAGATCAACTTGCTGAGCTCTGAGCAAGGATTGTGTGTTCTACAAAGAGAGTTGGGGGTAAAGAAATAATTTTGCAATGTGCTGCTGGTCAGGCAATATGTAGGCTACTTTGTTTCTGTTTGATATAATTGTAAATATATCTATTAAAATACTGATATTCTGGTATAACTCCTCCCCGAACTCCCCGCTGTTGTATCTTGCTCTCTCATTGGCTGTCGGTCATCGCCGATGTAGTTTTAAGTCAGAACACATTCACACAGCAGGATTTTGAATCGCCGACAGGTCCAGATATTTAGCATGCCAAATATCTCACGGGCGTCGACGGCTCGTCTGTGATTCTCTCAGATCGCGTCTTTGCTCATTCACACTGCATGATTGTCACTCGCTTGAACGAGCACCGATTTGCCTGTGATTTCGGGCATTTGTCGGTGATTTCTCAAAACCTGTCGGCGAGCCAAAATTGGGGCTAAAATTGTGCTCAGCAGTAACGCAGTCTCTCCTTTTGAATTTTATAATGTATACATTTTTCAATTGTAGTCTTTTAAAAGGGCATCTGAAATAATAAATTAAGTGCAATGTTGTGTCAGAAATATAGATTTTTTCAGAACACATCAATACTGGAATATCTGAAATGCTTCCCATACTCATTTTCCGCAGAACAGACACACAAACCCGCCTCTCCTCACTCACTCGTTTCGTTCGCTCAGGATGAATATTGTTGGTGTTACAGGGCTTGAATTGTGGCGTGGGATTTCGCGTAATTTTACTCATTCCCGCAGATTTTGTGCTCATACACAAAGTGCGCTCATAAAGCCGCATCTCAGTACTAAATTCAGTTATTTTTCTCTGCTTATTGCGCTTAAACAGTCAAATACACACAAAATAATGTCAAAATATTGGTCTTGGCGAGTATTCATGTAAACATTTAAGCGAACGTAAATAGTCCTAATTAACCCGCTGGCAAATTATGAGATAATATAAAAAATTTCTATATGGCAGTTTTTCCCCATAGTATCGATGACAAAAATTGTGGCCAGTGAAAATGCTGAGTGGCTCGTAATTTTGGAAAACCACTAGCCACAGTGGTTAATGTCAAGCCCTGTGCAGGGTATTTCTTAATGAATATGCTAAAAACTCTCTGTGAGCTCTGCTAATCGGAAAATCATTTGATCTGTAAATACATAAAGATTGAAGACAGATGCTGATCCTCTTGATTCGGCTTTTGTTTTATCAGAACAAGAACTATAATAGTTCAACATTTGCGTCGTGCTGCTGTTGCTTTACTTGGCTGATATTTATCACCTGGCAGATGATAAAATGGGTATAAAAACCTTCAAACACACTTGTGGGTGAATGCTTGTGCATAATCTAAACATCACAGTGGTTTTTAAACATATTAAATGTGCTGGAAATCGAACAAAGAGAAACTCTCTGTGATGCAGACCGTTGTTGAACACCATGTGGATGAAGTTCTTGTTGGTCGAAAAGGTGTCAAACGAAAAGAAAGTTTAAGTAGGTGTTTGGTGTCGTGTTAATGTGCTGTGGTGTGATAACCATGCTGGTCTGTTTGGGTAAAGTCGTAGCGCTCAGGCAGGGTGGTAAGTGTGAGGTCACCATGCGTGCCCTTTCTGTATTGTCCCGTCTACTGACTTTTTGACCTCTTATGTCTCTTCCTCACCATTGACTCTCTCGTTTCTCCATTGCCACACCCGCCCTGCTTTACGCCACATTGTCCGTGTCCAAATCTTTAGATCTTCTTAACAAATGCACTAGTACATTTCAAAAGTGATAAAGCACGAGCAAGAAAGGGCGTTTCTGTGCCTGAGGGTGGCCATATTTCTGGAAAACCACAGGCACAGACATCCCTTGTGTCACAGCGCTCTCTTTCTCTGTGCACAAATGGCTTTGGGGCAAAACTCATTCAAGGTCACTTACTGATGGATGAAACACTGAAATCCACTGCTGTCTGTGTAAATGTTTATATATTAAAGTAACACTATGTAGCTTTTCAACCTTCATAATATATTTCCAAGACCCTTGTGATGGTACATCGACTTACACTAGGTTAAATGACACGTCTGCCATAGCCTGATGGGTCTGTATCGCTTTTACTGGCACTATGTAACTTCGGGTTTCACAAAAGCACAAAAAGAACTACAAAATCCGACTGCTTTATGTCAAGCGTTACAATAGTCATTATTTTGTTTTTCTCCGTTTCTGATGTCGCAATACATCATACTTTCATGAAATCATGCAACATACTCGACCATGTCTGTGGACATCGTTCATTCCAAAGCCGGCGCTGATAAACAACGAGCGTGCGTGCGACAGTAGGCTGCGGTAGGATACATTATTTACAACCGCGGTAATGGACAGTTCCGCTTCCAACCAGTAGGGCGACCGCAGAGGAAAAGTTACTTGGTGTTGCTTTAAAGCACAGTGGATATACATACATACATACAGTATGATTGGATGAGCTGCATTCAGATGCATTTATAAACACCCACTGTTAAACTTATTAACTATTTAACTTATTGAGAGGTTTGTTTGGTCCTAATTTATTATTAGTTGTAGTAGTGTTTAGGGGTCTAACAATATATCTTGTCACAATATATCGCTATACAAAAATGCAGTAATATGTATCGTGGATAGAGACAATCTGTATTGTGTATAGTTCACCCAAAATAAAAATTACTGTCTGAGAAAAGTTTAATTTACAGAGTTTTAGTGTCAGTACTAAACTAAACTAAACTACTATAAATAATGTTGAATATAATGTATAATTATGCAATGGTTGAATATTTGTGGGTCCTGATAATGACAAATGTCTGATGTTACCAGTAAAAAGTGGCCTACATTATTTTAAATAAATTTGCAAGTGTTTAAATAAAAGTGCAAGAATATTTGTCTTCAGAATCATGAATATTTGTATTCTAGTGTCTCTATTGTCCTGTGCTTTGGGTTTCCAGTCTAAGTCCAAGCTATTCATTTCCACCCCCAATGTAAAACCAAATGTAGCATTTTAATCAACGGTACATTTTTTGTTAACCTTTTATCATATGTCTTGGAATATCGCAATAATATCATATCATGAGTTCAGTATCGTGATATGTATTGAATCGTTACAGCCCTAGTAGTAATAGTAGTAACAAATAACAAAATAAACACACAACAAAATTGAGAAAACAGCAAGCATTTTTTAATAAATCATAAGAAAAGCATTGTGGATATGTTTGCACAAGCTCTGGCACTCTAGTAAAGTCACGTCATGTTTATTTATACAGCACTTTATTCAATTGATAACGTAAAATCAAGCAGCTTTACCATATTAAAAATTCAAAATAGTTCATTTTGGCCTGATTTTGTTCGAAAGCAGTTCGTTCATCGATTTCGCCTGTTTATCGTGGCCTTAACTGCACTGTAAAAATTAATTTTGATGATTTGTTTTCACAACTGTTTATATTTTGTCAAATCAACTTAGAAACTCAAAATATTATGTTGTCTGAACTACATTAATTATCTATTTATTAAACCAATCTCCTTTGTTGTATTAACTAAAATTTTTTATTTCAATGAACTCAAAATTTGAAGGCAACCAGGTAACTTACAGTGAAGAAAATAAGTATTTGAACACCCTGCTATTTTGCAAGTTCTCCCACTTAGAAATCATGGAGGGGTCTGAAATTGTCATCGTAGGTGCATGTCCACTGTAAGAGACATAATCTAAAAAAAAAAAAAATCCAGAAATCACAATGTATGATTTTTTAACAATTTATTTGTAAGATACAGCTGCAAATAAGTATTTGAACACCTGTCTATCAGCTAGAATTCTGACCCTCAAAGACCTGTTAGTCTGCCTTTAAAATGTCCCCCTTCACTCCATTTATTATCCTAAATTAGATGCTCCTGTTTGAGGTTGTTAGCTGCATAAAGACCCCTGTCCACCCCATACAATCAGTAAGAATCCAACTACTAACATGGCCAAGACCAAAGAGCTGTCCAAAGACACTAGAGACAAAATTGTACACCTCCACAAGGCTGGAAAGGGCTACGGGGAAATTGCCAAGCAGCTTGGTGAAAAAAGGTCCACTGTTGGAGCAATCATTAGAAAATGGAAGAAGCTAAACATAACTGTTAATCTCCCTCGGACTGGGGCTCCATGCAAGATCTCACCTCGTGGGTTCTCAATGATCCTAAGAAAGGTGAGAAATCAGCCCAGAACTACACAGGAGGAGCTGGTCAATGACCTGAAAAGAGCTGGGACCACCATTTCCAAGGTTACTGTTGGTAATACACTAAGACGTCATGGTTTGAAATCATGCATGGCACGGAAGGTTCCCCTGCTTAAACCAGCACATGTCAAGGCCCGTCTTAAGTTTGCCAATGATCATTTGGATGATCCAGAGGAGTCATGGGATAAAGTCATGTGGTCAGATGAGACCAAAATAGAACTTTTTGGTCATAATTCCACTAACCGTGTTTGGAGGAAGAAGAATGATGAGTACCATCCCAAGAACACCATCCCTACTGTGAAGCATGGGGGTGGTAGCATCATGCTTTGGGGGTGTTTTTCTGCACATGGGACAGGGCGACTGCACTGTATTAAGGAGAGGATGACCGGGGCCATATATTGCGAGATTTTGGGGAACAACCTCCTTCCCTCAGTTAGAGCATTGAAGATGGGTCGAGGCTGGGTCTTACAACATGACAATGACCCCAAGCACACAGCCAGGATAACCAAGGAGTGGCTCTGTAAGAAGCATAGCAAGGTTCTGGCGTGGCCTAGCCAGTCTCCAGACCTAAACCCAATAGAGAATCTTTGGAGGGAGCTCAAACTCCGTGTTTCTCAGTGACAGCCCAGAAACATGACTGATCTAGAGAAGATCTGTGTGGAGGAGTGGGCCAAAATCCCTCCTGCAGTGTGTGCAAACCTGGTGAAAAACTACAGGAAACGTTTGACCTCTGTAATTGCAAATAAAGGCTACTGTACCAAATATTAACATTGATTTTCTCAGGTGTTCAAATACTTATTTGCAGCTGTATCTTACAAATAAATTGTTAAAAAATCATACATTGTGATTTCTGGATTTTTTTTTTTAGATTATGTCTCTCACAGTGGACATGCACCTACGATGCCAATTTCAGACCCTCCATGATTTCTAAGTGGGAGAACTTGCAAAATAGCAGGGTGTTCAAATACTTATTTTCTTCACTGTATTTTTTTAAGTTAATCCAACTTTTTTTTTTTTTACAGTGTGTGTTTCCCTGTCCCTAACTTTAAAAATACTAATGCTGCTAACATGTATTAGATTTAGCTGTGAGTGACACTGATACATTGATTTTGATATCCGTCTGTCTGTTTTTCTGTCATTCTTCAATCTAATCTCTCGATCTCTTGTTCTTTCGTTCTCATTCTATCTATTGTTCATTCATTCTATCTTTGGTTCTATTTATTCTTTATACCATTCTCTCATTCCCATCTATCCATCATTCTATATTTCTATTTATTCTATTCGAATTCTAACAGTATCAATAATTTCATCTATCATAGATAAACATCTATCAATGATTCTGTCATTTCCTCATTTTATCTATTGTTCTGTCTGTCTGTTTTTGCCTGTGACATTTGTGCTTAAGGCCACTTTTAGTATCTCTGCGCACAGATACGAAGCCCTGACGGCTTCCATGAGAGAAAACAATAACTGGCCTTGTGTTTTTTTCGATACGTCTGGTGAAGATAAAGCTAAATCTACAAATATTGACACCTGCGGTCTGAGAACCTCCAGATGTCATACCAAAGCAAGTCACAGAAACTGTCTTTTAGCTTTAAGAGAATCAAAACTCATAATAAACGAGAAGATCAAGTTTTGACAAAATTAACATGATAGCTTGACAAAGCCTTGTCTGAAGGTTTTTTTTTAAATGAATGGTTTTCTCAGCCTTGTAGTAGTTCTTTTTCATTCGTCATTGAGTTTGGTTTAACATTGGCCGCTCTGTAATCCTTCACTCATCCTACAAGCACCAGGGTCAATATCTATGGAGAAAACGCTCTGATGTGGCTTTGAATTTTAGGATTCTGACCTTGACTAAACTCTCGGGCGATGTGCTTTAATAAGCAACGCCGCTGGAGTCTGACTCCAGAGGTCAAACATATGTCAAGGATAATTTGAGGTCAAATGAAGCTGACCTGATGTAATCTGCTTTGAAAAGCACCAAGCGTTTGCTGCGTTTAATGATGCTGATGAGTCCGAAGAAACACTGCCACTCAAAAGGGGTTTATTGGACCCTTAATGCTGCATAAACTCACTTGAAAGACTCTGCAAACACACACCTCCTTCAAGACAAGACAAGACAAATCTGTCTCATTAAGAGAGGAACGTTTGGCGCCAAGGACATCGGCCACAAAGTGCTTCGGTCCAACAAAACATGGAATTTGCCTATTTCTAAGTTAGACAGGTAAAAATTACTCAGGTTAAAACTTTCAGTGCAAACAGTCACCTTTTATAAAGTTAAATTAGACCATTAAATTGAATATTGGGGAATGTGTAGAGCTTTGCTCCATAGTGTTCACAGCTGTGTGTTAAATCTTTCTTACGCCCCTCCCGTCTGTTCCCTGATCTGGACATTCACTTCTATGGACTCAAACCAAGCCATTGCACTTCTGGTCCAGGACTTTGATTGACAGCTCAGCTTAATATGTCCTTTAGCCTTTATCTAAAGAGTGAGAGGTCAAAGGATTAGTGTCTCAGGTCAAGTATAGCACCTGTGCGTCAATTTAAACCACACAAAGGGGTCAGGCTCCAAAAAGAGAGATATTTCTGCGTGGAATGCACTAATGGTGAAGACAAGCTGGGAGCTGAAGTTTCTGTTTTTGTTGAACGTACCGCTTTATCTGGTGTCAGTCTTCAGACATTTCTATAAATGTGTGTTTTGAAAAGCATGCTGGAAAAAATGGTGTAGGATTTACTTTGAAACCATTTTCGCTCAGAAATTGCTAGTAAGTTTCACAGATATTTACAAGTTACACATTGAAGACTGAAATAATATTTTCTTGTAAAAAAAAACTCCAATAATCTTTATTTACAACTTTAAAAAATATTTTTACAAAGATGAAAGGAATTATACGGACCACCTAAAGGGACATGGTGAAGAAAGAAAATAAAAGGGAACGCAAACATTTGCGAGAGAACGCAAAAATATTGACCACCTATTTTTCCTTCCATCTCATATTTTTTTCCACCACCATGTCCCTTTTTTCAGCCTCATGTCATGATGTTTTTTTCTATAGAGTTTTTTATTTTTATTTTAAGAAATGCCATGAAACACTTTGACCACATTAGATCTTTCCATCCACCTATTTTTTTCTGCGCATTTTGGGATATCGCATCAAAAACTGCTGGATGGAAAGATTAAAAAAAGTATGCATTTGTTTGAGTTGAAGATTTTTTTTTAAAATTCTGTTCTGTCTGTCTTGTATCTATCTGTCATTATCATTCTATCCATCCATCCATCCATCAATGTTCCACCCAAATTTTTTATCCGATAATAAAATATGCCCATAAACTACGATGCAAACACATTTACCGAATAAATTACTTGATGCGCATTAAAAAATCATGTGATTGCGCGACGGTATAACTGGGCTAACCAGCGGATCTTTTTGAAATGTTGTTTTGGTTGTTCTGAAAAGCCTGAGCAAAGTCTGTCATCAAAGTGGTTCAGTGTAATTCCCTCCCAGAACCCCTTCGATGACTGTGTCCAAACATCAGCATGTGCCTCTGAAAGAAGGAAGATAACACGTTTATTGCATTTCGTTTGCGCTATGCAAGTGATTTATTATATATGAAAATTATATACAGTGGCTTCCCCTACTTTTCTAAGTGATATTTAGCACCAGTTTATCAGAAAGTGACGATTTTGTTCTCTTCGACTCACTGGATCGGTGCTTTATTCGCAAATGTTTTATGCGATATTCCAATTTTGCGCATAAGTTAAATTCGCAACTTTGAATGGAAACGCTATAGTAAAGCTCCAAATGCGACAAACACCAAACAACTTCTATTCAGAGTCTTCTAAAGTCACATGATGGCTTTGTGTCGGGAACAGACTGAAATGTAAGTAGTTGTTTATGGAAATATTCAAATTAACTACTTTTATTACACTTTTCAACATGATATTCCTTTAATTGTGTTTTGTTTTTTGTCTTTTTAGGCTTTGCCAGTTGTATGGAAGATGGTGGATTTTTTCATCATGTGTTTCGTGGAAGAAATCCAAACATATGAGTTTGTAACTACACAAATCACTCCTTCAAAAGTGTTCAGCGAGACAGGAAAACTTGCGAGTCTGGCTAGGGTTACCTTTGTGTGTGTACCTTAACTTAAAGAAACTTTCCCACCCTTTGTTTGGACACTCACATTAAGATGGGCATAGAAACTGGCGAATGTACTCGGTGCCTTAACGCAAGACGCCATATCCATTCAGGACTCTGAGAGGGTGTCTCTGAGGGGAAAGGGTTATCAGATACGAAAGTGAAAGCCTCTCTATGTCTATGTGAGCGAGGCACTCTGGAGGCTGAATGGATATGGCTTTTAAAGGCCTAGATTACAGTAAAGCTGGCCTACATGCTCTTTTTATCGGTCTGTGTCTCCTCGATCACTGGCATCTCTTCTCTCTCGCCCTGTGAGGCCTTCTCTGCTCCGGCTTGTCGGACAGTCAATAGGCTTTGTCCCGGCTAGAATTTAAACAAGTGCCTCGGTCCTCCTTTTCTTCTGCTTTTGTGGACAGAAGTCGGAGGTAGAAGACGTGGATCATCTGTGAATCCCTTCAGAGAAGATGAACTTGAAGTGTCTGATAGGAATGTAGCGAACAGAAGACAGTGACGGTCTTTGCTGAAGAGTAAAGGGTTTATGTAGAATCAGGGTTGTGCAGAATTCAGAACTGAGTGTGAGTTTGAATTGGCCATAAAACACAGGAAACTAAATTGTAATGACAGGAAAGTGGGATTTACTGAGTTTATCTTTATCTGTCATACCCAGGGCCTGAAATGACAGCCTGTTCTCAAGTAAATGCATCTCTATAGCACACATTGTGTTTATCGTTCAATGTATACGCAAAAATTAGTTTTTACGTGCATATGATACACAGTTGTCGCGTGCATTTGATATGCACTTCATTGCGTGTAATACACACGCACCCCACAACACTAATTCTACCCAAACGTATCATACACACGCACCCCACACCACTACTAAATCTACCCAGCCCGTTCTCACGTAAATACGTGTCTATATCACGTAGTGTGTTTATCGTGTTATTTATACGCGAAAATGAGTTTTTACGTGCATATGATACGCAGTTTTCACGTGCATTTGATACGCACTTTATTGCATGTAATACACACGCACCCAACACCACTAATTCTACCCAAACGTATAATACACACGCAGCCCACACCACTCCTAAACCTACCCTTAACAACCCATGCGTATCATATGCACGTAAAAACTCATTTTCGCGTATAAATAACACGATAAACACACTACGTGATATAGACACGTATTTAGTGTGATCGGGTTGATCTACCCTAACCAACCCATGCGTATCCTATGCACGGAAAAACTCATTTTCGCGTATAAATTGCACGATAAACACACTGCGTTCTACAGAGACACATTTAGTGTGATCGGTTTGGAAATAGACCTTATTCACAGCAACGCCATCTTTGATTTTTAACAGGAATGAAAGCGAGGCTGTGAGGGATAGACCTCCATCTCTTCAGTGGGTTGTGCTGCTATTAAACGTGTTTGTGGATTGTTCTGCTGACGAAACCATGCAAAAATATGTTTCTGAGAAATTCCAGTAGACCAAATAATCCAGACAATATGATCGGTTTAAAAATATAAGTGATCTAGGAGCTTTATACAGCTTTTTACAGCGGATCCTATTGCAAACACAGTAAGTCTATCCCTCACAGCCTCACTTTCATACCTGTCATGGCGCTGGTCTGAATAAGGTCTATGAACACCCGACCACGCGCCAAATGCGGGTACATTTTGCAATTGGCGGGTAACACTGTCAATCTACCTGCCACATTGGTAGCAGGTAGCCAATGAGAATTGAGTGATTCATTAGGGGTTTTTTTGCAACTGTTGTTCTTTTACATTTCAATGTAGTCCCCTATTTTGTTGGATTTTAGCTAAAAATGTGCGGCACATTACTGTGGTAAAGAGGCCAGCTGAAAGGAACAACCAACAAAAAGATGAGGATGAGTCAAAGAAAAGTAAAAGAAGATGTTTCAATACAAAGTTGACAATTGACGACAACGGCAAGGTTCGTGAGCGGCTGATTTATGACCGCAGTACAGAACAAATGTCCTGTTATGACTGTCGTGTATGGCTCAGAGAAAGCAAAGTCAAATCCTTTTGTAATCGGGACTAAAAACTTAAAATTAGAAGCAATTAAGGACCACGAGTCATCAAAAAGCCCCCAACACACGATACGTAGTAAACTATCCAAGACTGTGCTTCTGGAGGTAAAAAAAAAATAAATACAAAATAATACTTCTTAGAGTTATTATTACTCATATTGATTTCGTTAATAACTTGACAGCACTTCAATGTGTATTCTTAAAAGTTAAAGAACAATGTTTGTGCAATTCCTGTTTTTCACCTCTATGAGACAAAAAAAAAACTGGCTGATAAAAAGTTACTGTGGCTGGTGGTCAAAAAAAGTTAACTTTAGGCCCTGGTCATAACGTTCTGTATATCTCTCTATCGCTCTATACCTGTTATTCTTTCATTCTGATGCTGTTTTTCTATCTATCCATCCATCGTTTTAACAATCATTCTATCTATCTATCTATCTATCCATCCATCCATTCATCCATCCATTGTTTTAACAATCATTCTATCCGTCCATCCATCCGTCCATCTTTTTGTTGTTGAATCTATATCTGTCTATCTTTCTAATCATCTAACATTCAGTTCCATCTATCGTTTATTATACATTTTTCTTGACATTTTTTCTTGTTAAATGTTTTTCTTGTTACATTTTTTTGGATTTTTCTATTCTAATTTAAATTCAAGAACCGAATTGAGACCATTGAGACCAAGTGTTGTGAGATATGAAAGAGGAACCTCTGCGCAATAAAACTTTCCTCTGGGAGCGCTCCTTGTTGAGTTCAGGAGGGTCAGTTAAATATCTCCTCTACAGCCGAACGTTCTCCAAACAAAACCCGCTCGTCACTATCTCGCTTTCTGAAGGGAGGGTTTCTGGATCCGTAAGGAGTGCAGAGAAAAGCTTGATTTTGAAAAGGGAAAAAGAGTCTAAAGTGTGTTCTGTGAGTCGTAACCTTTGTTCTGTTGGGAAGAGGGCTAATGTTCTCCAAGCTCTCCCATAACAATTAAAAGGGGAGCTGGCCTTCAAGCAACCGGGCCCTCCTTCTCCTCCTTCTCCTCCTGCGTTTCTGTCTGTTCCAGAGAATAATGCCGGCCTTTGACATACACAATCTTTACCGAGGTTGTAATTGACTAGTAGTGGGGATCCCTTGGGAGATGGGCGATTCCTGGAGGATGAATTAAATTACCAGTTAATTGATTCCTTTATTGATGTTTTTGTTAAGAGAGTGAAAGCGGAGGCGCAGTGAGATGTCAACAGTTGTAGACTTTACTGCGATCTGACTAGAGTTTTGCTCACAATATAAAGACACGGCGAAGCTCTTTTGAAACCTTGATGGAGGGAGAGAGTTAATGTAGTTTTCTCTGTGAAGCTTATACAGCATTTGCAGTTAAGTCGCAGACTTTGTTAGCCATAACAACATCACTTGTAAGCAGTGCTGGCTGTGATGCTTTACTAAATAATTAATGATAAAGAAATTAACATAAAGCACTAAATTTTGGTTTCTTTGATGCTTATTGCGCTTAAAACGTCAAATACACACAATATAATCTCACGGTCTTGGTGAGTATTCATATTAACACAGTCAGTTGTGTTTCATGAACATAAACAGTTGAGATAGAAAATACATGTGTAACAGTATAAAGGATCTGTGCGTCAGGTCTTAAAGTGACAGCAGCCTAATATACCGCCAAATTATGAGATATTAAAAATATCTATGTGGCAGTTTTTTTTAAATAGTATAAATGTCAAAATTGTGGCCAGTGAAAATGCTGAGTGGCTCGTAACTTTGGAAAACCACTAGTCACAGTGACTTTCAAGCACGGCTTCTGATGTAACTGCACTAGATACTGAATAGACTAGAACAACTCTATATAAAACTAGTGGATTTGACATGTATATTTTTAATGTAACCTTCTCCCTTTGGTCAATTGGTCTAATGCTAATGCTAACTAATGCAATACAGTTTAGAGAGTAATTAGTACAGTAATCTATAATTACACTGTTGAAGATGTAATTAGTAGCTAGTAATTAATTACTTTTTAAACTTACCCAACACTGCTTGTAAGCTTCTATAAACTCAATTTTAGACTTTAACAGGAAGACTCTGACTATAACTGAAGCTGTTTTCAAAGTCTAGGGTAATTTTTCTAGTAACTAACTATTTTTTCCAACCAGTCAAGTCACCTTCATTTATACAGCGCTTTTAACAATATAGACTGTTTCAAAGCAGCATTACAGTGATTATAGGAAATTAAAGTAACAGATTGTTTTGGCTTTACAGCAGCTCTAGAATAAAGTTACTGTCCAGAAAAAGTTTGTTTTTGATTGATTCACTTCCATTGCAAAGATCATTAGTTATTAACTTATGGGCCGCTTACACGACACCGTTCTAACCCCGTGTGTCCACCAAAGTGTTTTTTCACGCAGCTGGCGTACTTTTTTCGTTCGTTTTTTAAACACAATGAGCGTAATGAGGCGCTGAGCATTTTTTCACACTGAAGTGCTGAGCGCCCAGCATTTTTTACCGATCGCCGAGAGTTGAAGAATGTTCAACTTTGGGTAAAATGCAACTCTCATCACTGTCACTTTTTACCCAGCCATCCAATCAGAGTGGAGGAAGGGCGGGACTAATACCACACTGACCAACCGCCACATTCTGCTTGTACGACATCAACAGATGACAACAACAAGCATAATAGAGTGCCGAAGTTATGACGCCACTTTGTAGGCCAAAACGCAGAAGTGAGTTAGCATTTTAGCTCTTCCGTTTTTTTTTTTTACTTTTTACCGTTATCATTGTATATCTAACGGCTTTATTTAGGCTTCAAAATGTATACATTTTGGATTAACTTGTAAAGATTATCTTGAAAGACAAAACATGTAAGGGTCACAACTCTTTGTTTAACACAGATCTTATTTTTTGCGATTTTCCAAGAGTCTATGGGGAAAATGCATAGCTTTTCGATCGAGGGAACCCATGCGCCGCTAGCTTCCGAGTTGTCCTACAAAGTGACGTAATCACTTCGGCACTCTATAACGGAACAAAATAATTTAAAACAAGAGCCATAGAAAATACGTTACATTGCATCGACATTTTAATATAGAATCAACACAGAAACCAAATATGTGAAATGAGATACTAGTAACACACTTTCGGCGATATTCCATATCATAACAAGCAAAGCGTCTCAACTGAAAAAAATGCTGCGCTGCCAAATGCTCTCAAGCTCGCATTTATTTATTTATTTATTTATTTATTTATTTGGATCCCCATTAGCTGATATAAGAAATGCATCCGCTACACTTCCTGGGCTCCACACAGAACACATAACACGAATAAAAACACACTACACAATCAACACACAGATTAACATAATACAAAACATACACATCCAATGCACAATCATACACTGAAACAACAATGTCATAGCTAGGCGTTTTCAGCAGAGCGCCTATATAGCGCTTCCAGCTGGCTAAAAACGCTTTGCTGGACACACAGGCAAACAGAAAACCCTTAACGCGCTCCGGCCTGTTCATTCACACAACAACAGTGTCTGGCGGCTCGAGAACGCAAACCTTGAAATAGGTTCCACGGTGCAGGCTCTGAATAAAAATAAAAAAACAAGTTATCATCTCCGCTATAAAAAACGTAGTAAACGTAAAAAACGCAAAATCTGTAACGCAGAAGCCATGCACATGCGTATTATGTGTTTAGTCTATAGGTATGCGCGTTTGAATATATATGTGCGCAGGCGTGTAGTCTTTCTCTACAAATTGACCTCAACATACTACCTGTCTGACCTTAAAAATTCATAATACCGAATTTCTTTATCCATGCGAACCGGATTTATATTGACAAGGTTTTATCTGTACAGAGGTAAAGGGAAGGAGGCCTTCACAGGGAGAGACTACTCAACGCATTCTCATCCCAAGGCGTAATATTCTGACACTTTGACAAAGCGTCTATATCGAACGCGCATGGAACCCTTTAGCGTCAATATAACACGCAGAGAGATGGGTAGGTTTAGGTATGGTGTAGGGTTAGGGTTAGACCGCTAGGAGGCGCCTTCTGACCCATATATTTCGGCGTCTCATATTGACGCTAAAGGGTACCATGCGCGTTCGATATAGACGCTTTGGCAAAAGCGTCATTATATTACGCCTTGGGATGAGAACGGGCTGGACTACTAGAGTTGAGTGCTATAAAACTATAAAAGATATAGTCCACTTAAATAGCTGCTGTTTGTTTTGTAAATGCATGACATTTTGGACATGTTGTTGTTATTGTTTGCATGTGTGGCTTGTTATACCAAATTTGCTATGTATTCTCATGAAACACAGAGATTGTCATTGGTCTAGCATCTGTGCTCGTAATGTATTTTGACAGACAGGCTTTTATCGCCGTGATTCTCTTTCTCACACTTCCCACGTCATTTCTCACCTCGTCTACAAACGTGCGAGTGTTTATCTTTGTTTTTCATGCTTTCTATCTGCATTTGTATGTTGGATTTGTTTTGGAGAAGTTTAGTTTGTTTTGACTGTCACTTGATATCTCATGATGGCCACTGCTATTCCTTAATTTTACGTGAATTTAAACCAAGACAGAAAAAAAGAGGATTCTTATATCTGAATTCATTTTGATTGGGACACTTTTCCCCAGTCATCTCAATGGCAAAAAGGTTATACAGATGAACCTGTTCAGAAGTATCAGAGAGCATTGTTGTGTATTTTATATTGTTGTGTATTTTATATGTTCATGGTTTGTTAGTTGCATTTGCTGTAAAAGATAAATAAAGCTCATTACTTGGTGGTTTTGCAGTATGGGCCACATGTTTCGATTTCTTCAAACTGTGCCACATGAAATGCGCTCAATGTCTTCGAGATATTTCCACATGTGCTTTGATTTTGTAATCCCTCTATTTTTCTCTCAGCAGCTTCTCTGATGTGGACGACAGTGATTTTGTCTCTAGTGAGCGAAGAAATGTTTTTTAGTTTTTTTTAATTGGCTGATGCCGATATATCTACAGAGCTGCCAGGGACAACAGTAAAGAGCTTGAGGTGAAATATGAGGGAAAATAATGAAAAATCAAGAGAAATGTCACATATTTAGAGAACATAATATTTTTATTGTCTGTCATTTCCAATCAAGCTGCAATTTTGTCAAATTATTTGGAAAAAATATTTAATTGTGTGTAATGGGTTGCATAAAATGCTGCTTTTTAAAACAAGACAAAGAAACCAGACATTTTATTTCCAAATTTTTTTAAATGTAATTTTTTTACAAGAATTAGTAGAGCTGCACAAATAATCAAAATAAAAACTAAAATTGCGATGTGGAGAAATAAAAATGTGATGGTTTAAAGTTTGAGTGTTTAAAATGAAGAAAATAAGCATTGTACAATGAAAGATATTACAATAGTATTTTTTGTTGTTGTGTTTATTAATTTGTATATTTTTAATATTTTATTATAATTATTATGTAATTGTTATATTATAAATATGAAATTATTATTTTATAGCCTTATTTATAAGTAATCACAAAATGTTGGGCAAATTGTGCAGCTCAAACAAGCACATCAAACCTGGATTTTTTATTCACAGTTGCACAATTTGCTTATTCAGAAAACATGACAGAATTATCACGTGAAGCATGTATTTCCACTGTTTAGTTTAGGGTGTTGTTTTTAGACTAATGAACTAGTAATGTGCATCCGTTGACAAGGCTGTTGTTTGATTTTTGAACTGAGACTAGGCAGAATTGCTTCCTCTATTGTCCACAATATATATCTGTCGAACGCTAGTGTTTACGCTTGACATTTTCACATAAATGAAGTGCTTTATATCTTAGAATGTGAATTGACATATATTCAATAGCACTGAGTGATAACCAAGTGATTTGATTCATGTGGCCAGTGTTCAGGAGAGAAATCGATTGATTTTCTCTAATCTTGGGATAGAGGAACAATAGCACGTCAACGAGAGAATCGATGCACGAGTCACATCTGAGGAAAAAGCTCAGTTTAATGTACCAGATCAATAGCGAGAGACGATCAAAGACATTCTTCCTGAAGCTTTAAAGGCTTTAGTATGAAGGCAGATTCACTCGTGTTGATATGAGATGCTTTCAGTGTGTCGTCACAGCATGTCAACCGTAATGTTCAAAAAAGCTCCTGTCAACACCCGGCCAAGTGTGTTTCTCTCATCTATTACCTCTAGAGTTTCACAAAAGAGTTTCAAAATGTGCTCAGATTTGCCAAAAAACCAAAGCATGCAAACATGAACTCATGATATATTAAGAATTTTATGACATTAATTATGAATATTACATGATATAACATATTTCTCACATTCATTTCATAGCTCTGTAATCTATTGGACACTGTAAAAAATTGTTTAAACTTAAAAAAGTTAGTGTTCGTGCTGCCTTAGTTTTAAGTTTAGTCAACTTGAAATGTGAAGTTGCACTGAGTTACAACTTGGATATTTGAGTTGTCTAAACTTAAAATCGTTTTTTACAGTGATATGGTAAAAATTTACTCATTTGTGTCTCTTTTTATGTCTTAAATACAAAGTTGATACACAAGTCAAGTCATATTTATTTCTATTTCAATCAGTACAGATTGTTTCCACGGTAATAAACAGGAAAATAAAAATGTTAATGTTCCAAAATTCATTCGTTATAAGCAGCTCTAGAGAAGATAATAGTGTCATTATTCAGTTCAATTAAATTAATTGTTGATTCAACTCGTTCAATAACAGTGCCAATATTGGTAATATTTCTGAATATTAATAGTCTTTTAAAGTCGGCATGAAAGGTACAATAATTGTGCTAGCTTTTTCTTCCCTATTTTGATGCATATGCTTCAGGAACAAGAACAAATGTGGGCGGGGCTTGATTGTGTCTGTGGGGAATTGATTGAATGGTTGTGATTTGCTATTGGCTGATCTCATGTGAGTGACAGGTTATAGCCCCGCCCTCGTCATCATCATAACCTCGAGTTATTTTGATTCAAGATTACAAGGCACGTGAATAAAAAATAATAATAATGTGCACCGATAAAGAATGAACAATAGTTGTCAATTTTGATTCCATGCCGACTTGAAACTTAATTGAGAAATGTGAAAGAGCAACTTTTGAGCAATAACATTTTCTATTGGAGCTGCTTTTGTAGTAAACAGTGTGTGTGTTTGTGTAGCATGTGTGTGTGTAGCATGTGTGTGTGCGGTCCTGTTAGTGTATTGTATTAGATGATAACCGTGAGTTTTTGCTGGCTGCGACTTTGCTCCGCTGGCAGGCATGTCTAATCCTAAATGCACCTGATGTGTGTTTGTGCATCTCGGCCCACTCAGGCTGATGCAGATTGACTTGACGTGCCGGTGCCCTGCAGCGAGACTCTGGGCCGCCTGACCCCCGGCCCACGCTCCGAATTTGGGGAACGGCAGCCGTAACAGGCACCATGGGGAGCGGTGTGTAAGGACCTTTCACATTACCCTGGCACAGATCTGTGTTATCACCCCTCTTTCCCAACACACACACACACACACACTCTGATGACCTCTGCCTGCACTCCTGCATGCCAAGTCAAAATACAGGTTTATATATATATATACACTACCATTCTAAAGGGAAGATATTAATACTTTTATTCAGCAGGTATACATTTAATTGGTCAAAAGTGACTGTAAAGATACTATCTATAAAGTTACAAAATATTTCTGTTTTACATAAATGCTATTTTTTAACTTTCCACTCATCAAGAAAACCTGGTAGGGAAAAATGTATCACGGTTTCCACAAAAACATTGATAATAATCAGAAATGTGTCTTGAGCATCAAATCATCATATTATCCTGATTTCTGAAGGATCATGTGACACTGAAGACTGGAGTAATGATGCTGGAAATTCAGGAATAAATTACACTTTACTATATATTCACATAGAAAACAGTAATATTTCCCAATATTACTGTTTTTACTGTATTTTTGATCAAATAAACACATACTCTGAGACGATTTTCAAAAACATTTTAAAAATCTAATTGATTCCAAACTTTTGAATGGCATATAGTAGAATAGTGTAAATTTAATGTGCATCGCATAGAGGTATTGGTATATTTGTTTACTTTTTAGTATGCTAAATAATTTTTAGAATATAATCCGTATATAGTCTCTAAACCAGTTGAGTCACTTCTTAGTTCAGTCATTGCAGTGATGCATGTTGTGCTGCAGTTTCACACATTAGAGATGATGATGTATTGTTGTGGAGTGAATGAGAGTTTCTCGGCTTTTCCTCCTTTACAAATTGTCTTCCCTCTCAATGGACGTTATTGATTTTAGCCCCTGGCTCTCTCCTGACCTGATATGCTGCATTTAAAAAAAGCCCTTTAATCCAGAAGATATCAAGTCAGTATTCAAAACTGATGTCTCTCTGTCATCAGACACACAATATTCCCTGGTTATGAGTACGAACACACAGGAACACACTCGCTAAAGCCTTTCCAAGAACCACAGTCTGACTGTTAAATGAGCCTAACATGATGATAATGAGGATATTTTTTTTGGGGGGGGGGGGGGGGGGGTTGAAGGCTTCTTTTTGAAGTTCTGCTGGTCTCCTGAGCCTCGGGTCTCTAATAACCCAAATTGAGTTGACTTGGTCGGACGGGGCGAGTCGTTCCCCGAGGCGGCGGGGTAAAAGATTTAAGGAGTTCAATGAAGTCAAGCATAACCCGTGAACACAAATCTAATGCCTTTCTGCTTGCACAATCTGGAATACACATAACCGATAAGCTTTTTAGTCCACCTTGAAATCAGTTTATAGAGAAATGATGTTATATTTCCTTGACGTCTGCTTTGACGTCTGCATTGAAGAATGATGCATGTGAATTATATGCATGTGAAAATGCGAGCATGCTTGTGTTTATCACACCAGTGGATGGATGTAGAAACTGCTTAGACTAGTCTTACACGTTTACCATCTATTTTTTTTTTTCTTAAGGACTTTAAGTCAGTTACATAAAAAGATCGATTATTCTCATAGTGACTGCATTTGTGCAACTGAGTGAGCATTGAGAACGTAAAATATTGTATTGTAAACTATGTAAAAATAGTCTTGAATTTATGATGACTTTGTAATCATCATATTGGCAATATCATAACTCATATTTGCTCAGCTATTGAAGCTATTGAAGAACATGCATTGCATATAGAAAATAAGACATTTCCCATGTTATGAGAAAGTTGCATGAGGAAAAAATGGCTTAAACCTGCCTGAAGTGTTTTTTTGGTCTTAACTGGCCACAAACTGGTTAGTCTGGTCTGGTTTGATGGGTTTAGATGGATTTTGGAAAGATTACTACTTGATTAACTGTTAGTTAGCAGCATAGTGGCTGTATTTATGCAACTAACATGAAAAGAGCATTGAGAATGTAAAATATTGTGTATAAATAGTTTTGAACTTGTATTAATTTGGTAATTAACGTCAGTAAAATTTATTTTGATTGGTGTCAAACTCAACATTTGCACAACTTTAATTGACAAATTGAAGACCACAAATCAGACCAGATATTGCAGAACATGCGATGCATGTATAAAAAATAAAGATAACAATTTTTTCCATGTTATGTAAGAAAGATGCATGAAAGAAACCGGCCTGAAGTTGTTAGTTTGTCTTAACTGGCCTCCATACTGATCAGTCTGGTTTGGTTTGATGTTTTTAGATGGGTTTTGGACAGTTCAAGTTCAAGGAACTGAGCTCTTAGAGCGGCAAACAACCTTAGGCTGGTTCAAACTGGTTTTTGTGAGAACTCAAGAAAGTCCTGGAAAGTTTCTGGCATTCCAAGAAACCCATGGTAGTTAGCGCCGCAGCCCGTAAGTGATTTGACTTTGTCAATATTGATTGATATCTTGAATAATTGCCAGGCAGGGAGGGGAACCAGGTGCTGAGTGGAGAGCCGGGATGGACGTGAACTTCATGGCATATTATTGACGGTGAAGGAACCCGGTCGAAGCATTGAGCCATTGTTTAACTTGGCACACCGTATAGCTCCCTGGGGTTCGGCCCATAAAAGGCTTTCTGTTACTAGCTGGAGTGCTTATTGTAGAAAAATTGTCCCTCTGAAAAATTAGCATGGAGCAATGAAGAATGCGTGATGTTGGGCAAATGACAGCTGCTTTGCTGAAACAATAGATGCAAAATGGCTTTTCCTTCGGTGCTCTTCTCATGGAAATGAAGCCCCCTTCTGCTTTTAGAGGCGAAGAACATGTTCACGGCGCAACTGGTCCCATTCGAAACCAGTTATTCCCATACCCACTGTTTCTATATAATGAGAGATGTGAGGGAACCTTTGTTAACCGCATTCCCACTGTAGATTGAGATATCAAGGTGGGATTTAGAGTGCAAAATTTGGGTTCCCGGAAGTAAAATCGCATTCAATTTCTCTATAGAAAAAAACAACAACTCATAGTATCCAGCTTTTTCCAACGCATGACGCTCTTGCGTTTCAATCAATGAATGCAATAAGCATTTATAAAAACATGGTGCAATGAGGTGACATTATTCCACTCACGCTTCAACCATCCAACATTAAAAGTTCATTTAAAAGTGTAAAAACATTTATAAAATGAATAACCTCAAAATCAAACATTAACTTGTACTTAGTGATAATATTTCAAAGTGTTTTCTGTCATTTTGACAGATAACAATTATTGTATTTACCTAGTTAGAAACTTTTCAGTAATAGGGATTCGTGTCATTCGTGTTAAAATATACCTGACGATTTGGTGAGAAAAACTAAAGATTCTTAGTGCATTACAGTGAACAATTCATACCGTAAATTAAATTAAGAGAGCATACCACAGACCAATGTTAATCATTATCAACTTAATTTAAAAAAACAAATGAAATTCAGTCTTCATATTTATATTATATAATATAGCAGCGGTTATTTGCACTAAGTGAAAATAACAGTATTTTCTTGCAATAAGTGTAAATAGTACTGTAGTTAGATACTATTTGCATCTCAGTATTCTATACATTATAAAACAGTATGCAATAATAAAATATTGAGTTTAAATTATTATATTTATTAAATAAATGTCGCCTTATTGGGACAATAAAAGCCCTCCCTAACCCTACCCAATAAACACTTAATTATTATTAAATAACTGTTAGTAACTTTAATTCCACTTTTCACATATTTTCTTCAGATTTATTGAAAACAAATGCCTTCCATATCTGATATGCTATGGGAAAAGGGAGAAGAACGAGTTCGGCAAAGAGGGATTCGGACTCAGAGTATCTGTTACACACCACTGCTTCTGATAGGTCACATGTTTTTTTGTCCTTTTGTTTTGTCCAATCAGATATTGGTGGGCGGAGTTAGTGTAAATAGCCTCTGCCAACAAGGGAGGCTGTTTGTGTAAATAGACACTCCAGATTTGAATATCTATTAAAAACTACTTCAATTTAGACATTCTACTAACTATAAGTAACTACACTTCAACTTATTCTACTAACCCGAACCCTAACCTACTAGTGCTCTAATGTGAGTTAAAATTACTTATAATTAGAAGAATGTCTAAAGTGGATCATTGAAATAAAGTGAAACCAAAGATTGCAGTAAAACAGTAAATGACAATGCTTTATGAGTTGTGTAGTTAATCATAAAAAAAATTTAAATAAAAATATCATTTTGTTTACTCAGACTATAATAAAACTAAACCATTTCTGATAAGTTGTTTTTCTCCATGAAACATTCTCCCAGAATGCAAGATCGCTGGGGTTAATGGGTCCATGAGTGATTCCTGTGGGTTTTCTAAGAGCGAGGAACTCTCTCAGATTAGGCGCTTTATATGCTAATTTATTCTCTCGGCTAATTTGGCATTGAGGCCTGAAACACAAAATGAGCATCATGGTGATTGCAGGCAGATCGAGTTTCAGCGCTTCACCAGATTAATCACAGGCCACGTGGACGTGTCAAGTCGCTGATGCTAAATAATAAAATGGTTCAAAATGTGGAGCTTTTATTGATGATGATGATGATGGAATTTTAATATTTTGCGTTGTGTTGCTTCATACGTTTTTTTATGCAAGTTTACACAGGTCTATTTGTAATGTGTTTCTGTATATATAGCCAGTTACTTTACATATATGTTTAAAAATACTTTTGATCTGAAGGCTTAAATGCTTCTAATTAGGTAGACAAATATAAATTGAACAAATATCGTCATTTCTTTGCCAAACTATATATTTTTTATTATTTGTATGATTTGGAAAAATGAATGTTCATGAAGTGTTCATCATGTTCCTCCTTCACTGTGTTTAAAAGCATCCCATGATGCACCTCATGAAGCAGTTTGATGAATGAGCTGCAATCTAGATGAAGAAGCTCAAATATAAGCGAGTTTCCAGACTTCCATTTGTGTTTATCACTTTACTGGTATTATAAAATGTAGATTTGCCATTCAAAATGAGAATGCTATGGTTTTTCCACAGTATATTTGGCTTGTTTTTCAGTACAAATCACATCCTTAAATCAAGATGCATTTACTTGAGAAGCAAGTCATATATTTTAATATCTTATCAAAATAAAGTGAGTTTTTGTGTTAAAATAAGAAAAAAATATCTGCCAATGTGGTTAGAAAAATAAACCTAATTCAAAAGGAAAATTTTCCTTACCACATTGGCAGATATTTTCTCCTTTTTCAAGTATGCTCAATTTAAATAAAATTTGTCTTCTCATGTAAATTAATTAGAATTAGTATTAGTGAGTTTTCATTTGATTCGCATTTTGATCTTGTCGCAATTATTCCTACACGTGCAAAATAGCAACAATAAAGAAAGTAATAATGTGCATGTTTTAATATGCATTCTAAAGCTGCAGCAGGAAATATGTGAAAGTATGTGAAATATTCTGTATATTTGTAAACTATGAGCGTGCACATTTCAACAAACAGCCTCAAGAGCCCTATTTGGTAGAAGCGAGCGACGGGCTTGGCTCGAGACCCCTGGCTTCAGGGTGTTTTCAAGTTTCGGCACGCCGGATTAAGGCATGAATTTACATTTGTTTAATTAAGTCAGTCTAAGTGGATCCTATGAAGTATTATAAACTAATTCCAGATGTCTCACAACAAATATGTAAGCAATTGAGAGATGTTTGCGCCCGCCACACAGATAATTACTCGCGATTACCCCTCCGAATGGACGTTAAAGCTTTAATTTGTTAGTCATATAGGCTTTCACAGATGGCATTGTGTTGGTTTAAGGCTAAACATTTGAAGACCCTCCATTCTTCACCTTCATAGCTTCCCGTTAGCGCCTTTCTGCTTCCAAACAAGGGCTTTTTCAGTTCCAGCAAACACTCCAAACACATCTTCCTGGTTTTATTTAAGGCGCCCATTCATCTCTGTTGGGGGAAAATATGCATGCGTTTATGTGATCTGTATGATTACCATCACAATATAGCTTTATGCCGTGCTAGGGATGTTCGTCAGAGGGCAAATGAGATGGGCACTTTTTTGAAGCTCTTTGAAAGTTGGAGCTGGCGCTGTGTGCATTCTCATTGTTCGAGAGTCCCGGCTCGGCTTGCTTGGTATTCCTCTCACAGATGGGCCTAAACTTTGGCCTGAGAGATGTGCTTCAGGAATTCAGCCTGCTGCCAGTCCAATTCACTCACTAGTCAGCTTTCCAACTCAATTTCTTTCTCTCTGCGTCTTTGTCTTTGCTAATTCTCTCTTTTTCTCCTTCTCTGCGTCTCATTTCCTCCATTTGTCGCCTTCCTCTGTTTCTCACTGTTCTCTCTTTTGCGCTGCTCACTTTCGACGACGCCTTTCAGAATAAGTTTGCGTGTTAAAACTGGAGTATGTAACTTATTCATTGTTAAAGTAGCTTTTGCTATTCTTGCATTGTATGTGAATCCACTACACTGAAAAACATGAAGCAATTTGGTTACACATTATTTCGATAGTCACTCTACTAATTATAAGTAACTTTTCAACTACATGTCAACTAACTCTCATTAGAGTATTAGTATATTATAGTAGACTGTTAGGTTATGGTTAGGTGTTAGGGTTCAGGTTTAGGAGAATAAGTTGACTTGTAGTCGCCACGTTACTTATAGTCAGTTTAATGTCTGTTGGGGGACCAACAAAATAAAGTGTTAGCAGATATTAAGCTGACAGTCTACTAATACTCTAATGACAGTTAGTTGACATGTAGTTGAAAAGTTACTTATAGTTAGTAGAATGTCTAAGGTGGACTATCTAAATAAAGTTATTTTTACTCAGAAATTGCTAGTAAATTTCACAACCAAAATCAACCGGTTTTCAGCCTTTATATTGTTACAATGTCGGTTTTGTATATCTTACCGTTTTAAATGAGCACGCAGCCATCTTTCAAATTTTGTCTTTGAACCTCCATTTCTGCTCTGTATTTTTCGATGCCATCGCTGTCGTTATTAGCTGTTGAAGTGGATTTACTTATTGTAGAGTTAGCAAAAGTTATCAAGAGCACTGTTATGTTTGAAGCGGATGTAGTAACAAATGTTCGTAAACCGGGAAGATTTGAAAACAAGCGGTTCATTCATAAATCCGTAAGATCTGACCTTCATGCTGTAGAAATACAAACCGGAAGACACAACACACCGAGCGCAGCACTAAAAAGGTCTATACACTGAAAAAGATTTGGTGTAGAAACCACTTCAACTCAAGAAAGGGCATGTAACGCATTAAAGAAAGACTGAAATATTTTTTTTTTCAGGTAAAATGTACTCCAATAAACTTTGTTTTATTTGCAACATTAAAATAGTTTACAGTGTATTTAATTTCACAAATAATTACAAAGAAAGATGCTGAATTAACTGAAGTTTTTCCAAACTTTGAAGAAAAAAAAAATATACAGTGAAAATGTAAGGTTGATTTACCTGAAATGTGCAAAACATCATTATATTTGTTGATTCTATTTGTAGTCTCAATTGTGCCAGGAAGCAATGTAATGTGTGCATAAAAAGTGATTTTGTTTCGTTCATCATCAGATTTCAGAGAGACGTCTCTCACCTGGCGTCTCCTACAAGATCTGTTTCACATCCAAGTCGCAGCTGCGATCCGGATCCGTCAGCACTGATTGGAAGAAGGAGCTTGAGGAAATACTATTGCTTCTCTCAGGTGGTTCTCTTCACGGCTCTGCTTATTTGCCTCTGTTGGTAAATTGAAACTCTATCCATATTTATGCAGCTTGACATTTCACTTCAATATGATTGATGGTTAGCCGCTTCTGTGACTGGTTATATACATTAACCAGTCAGTAAAACGTATACAAACTGATGGAAGACCTTTTGCCAGGATAATAGGTTCATTTATGCCATAAACCGAAAACTGAGAACTGAGTTTCATATTCCAGATTTCACCGCGGGTTCTCGAAGTCTGAAATTCATATACTTTAAAAGTCTTAAATATCTTACTATCTTATTTAAATTTGGGGACTGAAAAACATGAATCACTAGACAGCCTAATGTGATCATTAAACTTCAGAAGGCTATTATTGAATTCAATAAATGTGAGTGCTGGACATTTAATGTGGTTGCATTGAATACCGCACATTTACACCAAGCGATTGCTTGAGATCTTCTGTTAATGAATTATGATGTTTATGTTTCCTTTATGGTAGATGGTTGTAAGAGTCCATATTTTATCTCCCTAATGAGCAGCTGGAAGTAGAAAAGAATAGACATTTCAAAATAAGAGTTGTGCATTATGTATATCATCTTTTTTTGGTTATTCTTAGTATTATACAAATAACTATCTAGCATTTAATTCAGTTTAAGCTCTTGTAACTAAGGCCATTATTTAAAGTCCCCCTGTGGTGAAAATCAAGCTTTTAATGTTGTTTATGTGTCTATGTGGTGTTTTTAATATGCTTTAAGACAAACCATGTGTAAGTTCATAAGTCGACAGCATTGCTGAGTATTTCCTCCTTAAAACTGCAGTGAACCAAAGACAGTCTCAAAAACACGGTGTGAAATCGCTGGCGTTTCTGACGTCACAAACGACCTTGTAACCAATCAGATCAACGTGTGATCGTCAACCAGTGGATCTCTGAGTGAGTGGAGGCGGGGCTCATGTGCATATTCATAGAACCTCTTATACTAAATGAGGCAAGGGTGTCGAGTTACATTCAAGATATTTTAGGCATGAAGAATTTTTTTTTCAAGGATAAAACGTTTAAACGTCAGTTTGGTGATGAGTTTTAAAGGATAAAGTTATTGACTACAGGGGGACTTTAACACATTCAGTATATAGATTTTACTACTATCGGCACAATCTGTTTATTGCCTTTCTTTATTCATCAGTGTTAGTTAATGCATTAACTTTAACTAATGGGACCCTACTGTAAAGTGCTACCATGTTATTTGTGCTGGTCTTAATACAGGTCTTAAATTTGAATCCTGATTTCATTATATTATATGGCAGTTTTTTGTGTCTAGAGTGATCACATGACGTTTACAGCTCAGCTGATTGGCTCGTAAGACCAGGGCATCCCACGAAAGAGATGTTAGCGAACTCTTTCTGCAGGTGTTTTTGGATTAATCTGCAAACTTTTCTCCGTCGAAATGATGTTATCTGATTCCCCACAGATTAAGAGCATCAGCGACGCTGTTGAATCTCCTGAATAATTAGATAATTTTCTGTGTGCTGAAAGCTCGCTTCTTTTCTTGGCAGTCGTCCATCTTGATCATTGTGAAGCGGGTTCATTCAGACGCGGTGCTGAAGACGGATGGATTGGTTGGTCAGTTCGTGGTCTGAATGGCCTGGTCCTGCCCGCTGCGCTGGACATTAAGGCCTGATGGACAGCGTTAAGCCTCTCTAAACACTCGAGGATGAACACAGCTGCTGGGAGAGACACTGGCCCACTGTGTTAGCGCCTACAAATAAGTACACAGACTCAGCGGGAGGCCCCTAGGGGCCCCTCGGTGCATCTCTTGATTGTGTCCATCAACAAGCATCAAACCCCGATCCACAGCTTTGTGTCTTCTTTAAACGCTGACATGCACATTCAGAAAGCTTTACAGGAAGATACGTGCATCGTATGTTTGGCGATTCGCTCTATATCTTACTTGTTGGAAAAGAGTTGCAAGGACAAGATTAGCCAGACGACTGGTCCCGCGGCTCCCTTGCCAATATTTGTTTATGTTGCTGTATCTGCGATGTGAATGTCGGCTAATTTAGTATGAACACAAGCTGCGAGTCCATCCAGTAATGAAGTCTCAATGAAATCAGATTACAAACAACGGCAGCATTAATAGGCGGCTGGTTGAATCGGTGCCATGCGCTTTTATTCTGCACGTGCAATTACCAGGTCAGTCAGCGATCAGGAACTCTGACTCTAACGAGGTTAAATGACTGCATGGGATTTTGGCTCGAGCGTCCTGGCCCGCTATGGCGAACAATTAGTTATGCAAATATATATAAGAGATGTAGAAAGCAGGAGCTGGAAGGATGCAATCTTGTTTTGTCGGCCAGAAACCAATTAATGAGAGTTTTGGATGGACGAATAACAACAGCGCGGCTGGAAAAGGGGATGAAACACGATTTGCAGTCAAAGACTTGTTGTTGATCCTTTTTTTTACTTCATTAGACATGTAAAATAAGACTTTAGTGTTCCATCTCTGTCACGAATCCCTCATAATTAAAGCCAGAGCTCCCGGTTGATCTCTCAGACGTCGATTCGTGAATGTGCATTTGCTTAAAAGAGCTTTTGAACGTGCCTTTTAGGAAAGCAAACGTTTTGCCACTAATTCACAAATCCCTTTAAGAGGCTGAGAGTGTTTCGTATTCCCACCACGGCTTTACTTAAACCCTCGTAATGATAGATGTTTGGCATCTTCTGCGCCGCCGCCTTCTTGACTGATGAAGTCACTCACGCTGGTAGATTAATGTGTGTGTAGTCTTGAACCCAGAATAGTCATGTGGGACTGACCTACAAGCTGAATGCATTCTGTACTGGAGAACAAAGGTCCAAAAACTCACAGATGAGATGTCTTTAGCAGTAAATCTCACAAAAAAAAATATTAGTGATGAAGTTTAAGGGTTTTGCTTCTCAGATGGTCCTTTTCACAGAAGAGAGGAAATAATTTTTTACCCAAAAGACCTTACAGTGAACAACATTTTAATAATCTAAAGAACTTTTTTCCACTATAAAGAACCTTTTGTGCAATGGAAACACTGTAAAAAAAAAAAAAAAATTGCTGCCTTAAATTTAATTACAATCAAAAATACAATCAACTTGGATGTTTAAAGGAGAACTCCGGTCAATTTTAACATTGAGCTCCTTTTTTTGTACATTTGGAGTGATGTCAATACAGAGAACAACGACAAAAATCGGTGTTGCCTACACCGTGTTTTTAAAATCTGCTCCCTGTTGACTTCAATGGGGCAAGTTTTAAACCTGCTTTTAGCCTCTTCACATCCTTGATTTGTCATTACAAGTGCACAGCCATGTGAGTGGTGTTATTAAGAGTGAACACGGTCAATCTGACTGCAGTAGATGTGAAAGATATGAATGAAAATGATGTTAATTCAGCCAGCTCACATACCTGTGTTTACTTCCTGTTTTCGGTCGATTCCTAATAGCCTTTCCCATGAAAATTCTGCCAAGAGCAAATGATGCTTCAGCAAAGTTCTTTTTAGTTTCCATTTTTATGTCTCCTAATGAATTTCAAGATGGGTAAAGCCTTAATTGCACCCTAAGGAACTTTGGATGAAAGTGTCTATTGATGCACACTGGAAATAGATGTAATATTTAATGTCATACTGGAGAATGCATGTCCATCTCTATTCAAAATACCTCAGATTCCAAACTATATTGTGTAATATTTTTTTAGTCACTCAAATCTGTTTGATATTATCATTCATTACAGGGTTTCCTTGAATCCAAACTTGGATGTGTAATGTAAGCCAAATATGATCATTTGGCCGTACGCGGCTGTGCTTATGGCGAGATCAGAGGCATACCACAAATGCTGCAGGGGATGAATAATTTTGGAGTAATCCTTTGTTTTTTTGACCCAATTTTTCAGGCCCTATTTTTCACCAGCTCTCTTGTGTGACATTTGATCTAGGATTTACAGCTCTTACCAGCAGAACTGCTGCGGTTCTTGAGTTCTGCTGCTCTCAGATCGATCGGTATCGTTCGCACCAAAATAACGTGCAAGAAATGAGTGCGATGTTATTTTAGCGGATCCACAAAGCGACCACCCGTCCGAAAGAACTGATCTGAACGTGTCTCTTTATCGGTGTTTAATTGCCAGTGAAATAGCTGGTCTGCGTTTTCCTGCTCTTCAACTTTGAATAGCATTACGCCATGCTTGATTTGAAACTTCTCAAATTGCTGTTGTTGAATAAATCCCCAATAAGTGTTTTATTATGACTGGTCATAATCCTCTCAATAGAACGGCATCTGCCGCAGTCTCTCTGAATCATCCTCATTATCTGTGCTGGAGGAGGTGTGTCTTCTGCAGATGTACCGTGAAATTTGTTTGCACAAAACTCAGAGTCCTAAACCTTTGGGCAGTTTCCTATGAATATTCATGAGGCGCACACAGACGTCACCCTTTTCCCGAGCCGTGCTTATTATGAATATTCAAATGATGGGAGGTGGTCGTCACTCCTAACAAGCATGCTGTCCTCATGAATATGCATGAAGGGAAGGGGCCGCTTTGTAGTGCAACGGAAACCCAGCGTCTGAAACGGGCCGGGATCCTCAGGAGCAGCACCAAACCATCTGGACCTTTTGGTGGCACAATATAAAACAATATAAAACAAGAGCCTTTGTCCAGATGCCGCGAGTGACCCGTGTGCCTAAACGCCGCTAGTGCGCTTGTGCGTCAAAGGAATGGTGGAAACGCCGATAAATACTTGATGGGATGGGAATGAGGGCAGTGATTGTTTGCTTGAAAAAAATGCTCATTAAATTATTATCAGTTTCAAATTAATTTAAATTTGGATTTATAAAAAAAGTTCATTACTTTTTATGGTGAATTCATTGTAAAGTGAAACTTAGAAAACTTAGTGTAATTTTGCCAAACTGCACGTTTGATGATAAGAGGCGCAATAAAAAACGGTATCCTTTAGAATTATGGCATTTAGATTTTTTTTTCAATTATATTAAATATATTGTTAATCCTCTAGCTGTTATGGATATGGAGGCTGCAATCAAGCGCTCGACAAACGAAATACTACAGGAGACTTTAATTCAATACTTAAACAAGGAAACATACACCCACATATTAATGAGAACTGAAATAAAGCAAGACAAGACTGACTGAAACAGAGGCTTAAATACACGGGCAAACCAGATGATAGACAAGACACACCTGAACAGAGTATCACATCAATCAGTAACCATGGTGACAGAGGAGAACTGAGAGCTGACAAACACAACACAGCCGAACCAATTCAACTAATGAAGAAACAACGCTTTTATGGTACTAAACTATATATACAGTATAGTTATAATCAGCATAGACCTGAAAATAAAAAAAAATTAAAACTTAAACTGTCATAAATCTTGAATGCTTTAGAGCACAGACTTCAGTTTTGTCTTTTTTAAAAGATGACACTTGGCAGATTGCTTAAGTGAAAAAAGTTATAAAATGTTACATTTATTGTTATGAAAAATCCATGAAAAACATTTTCAATTTTTATGTGAAATATATATTTTCCAAAATATGTTTTACTCTAAGACTGTAAGAAAATCAAAGCTATGAATCTACACAAGTTGTGTTCCAAATTTGAGGTTGATATCTCAAAAAAATTCAGTGTTCCTGCGCAGAACCAGTTTATATGCAGTTTAATGTTTGACGATCACGTTATTTTACATGTGCGTCAGCAATCGCTTGTTTCTGCTTCTTCTTCACTTGTGTTTTGATCAGGAGATTCTGAACTCTTTGTGTAATAGATGTGTAATAGATGTGTAATAGATGTGTAATAGATGTGTAATAGATGTGTAATAGATGTGTAATAGCGCCCCCTACAGTATAACACTGAAAACATGGATTGCTAGAAAATTCCGTCAATGGCGGGGAAAGAGTTAATGTACTAATTCCCTAAATACTTTTATGACAATAATGGGTGTGTTAAAATAATTTTTTTACCTGCAATTGAACTGTACTCTGTAGTGTGTCTTTTAAAATTCACATTTTTGCCTCTAAGTAGAAGCAAGAGTTTTAATTTCAGATGCTGATTTGGGTTTGAGTGTAAGGAGTCTGTCTGTAAAACTCGTACTGATGTTTCTCAGTGTTTACCCGCTCTATAAGACGGTTTGTTTATGTGACGGCCCCGTCTCAGTGCCAGGGCCCCTCAGGTTATTTTCAGGAGCTGAAGACATGGCGTCTGGTGTCTCATCCCGGTGTTATCAGCCTCTCGAGTCGTGTTTCTGTCCAGACGGCCCGCTATGACAGGACGGCTAACACTCGAGTCACGAGGCCTGTGGCGTTCCTGAACCCTGACGCACACAGGGACACTTCTGTCCTCACTCCAGGTTCCTGCGAGTAACACATGCTGTTTTTTAGTCGGGCATTGAAATGTTGAAGCCGTGTCCTACCATGAACAACTCTCCTTGTGCTTTAAACACTTTCTCTTTGACTGCATCACCTCACAAATACAAATATGACTAAATTGGAGGAAAATCTGAAAGTGTGAGTGGTGCTTTCACCACAATGCTAGTGAGTCACCATGCAGTCTTCTAAAAAGTCTTGCTTTTTAGAGACAAAAATATGAATTTTACATGACATTTAAATGACACACTGAATTAATGTGTTATGAGTAGTTTTAAGGCGAGATGCTTCATCCATAGCTTTTTCATGCACTGGTAATTTGTGACTATTTTGCTTCCATGTCTTCTTCGAGACTAGTGGAAAGTATAACATTCAAAATACACATTTAAGTGCTTATTTATTGCATTTTGTTTGTACACTTCAAACACAATAAATATCTTTCAAGTCAGAAATCTCCACTTAAGCCACTTTACACACACCAAACTTTATAGTTCTATTCCTATCTATATTCTGAAGGTTTGTTCATATATCATTCGCCTGATTTATATAATTTATATAACATGTTATTCATTTTAACATAGTGAAAATGTATTGTTTTTTTATGGCTGTTGATAGTATTTTCTGATTTATGGAGCGATAAAAATAATGTTTTTGCACTAAAACTAAGTGTAGTAAAACTATTTTGTGTCAAAATTTTTCGTTGAATTAATTTTTGTTTCACTTAAGTATCATGTGACTAATGAGCAATACTGAAAATTCTGCTTTGATCACATAAATAAATAACATTTTACAATATTGCAATAAAAACGGTTAAATTGCAATAATATTTGACAGTATTTCACTATCTTTACTTTCTCATAAATGATCAAATAAATGAAGCCTGAGCAGAAGAGACTTCTTTTCATTTTCTAAACTTTTGACTGGTAGTGTATTATATTAATATTTATTTATTTAAATAATAATATTATGTATTATATATTTATTACATAATTATTTACATTGATTAGCCCTGGAAAAGCGACTATGCATTTCTTTCTAACGTATTGGTGTTTGTTTTGTATTCATGCATACATTATTCATTCATTATTCCATTGCAAATGAACGACACGAAATGCGACATTCATATCAGAGATAATGGAAAGGCGCTTTAGAAAATTACTTGCAATTCTGATGCTTACCGTAATAAACACACCCATGACTGTTTCCAAACAGGTTTCCCAAATACTTTTTGTTTGTACAAATGCCATGGGTTGAGCCGGCGGTACCATATACGATGTGTACGGCATATTATACAAACTCTTCAAAGTTTCTTCGTGTCTCCTCAGAATAAACAGGAAAAGATGACATATGGATCGGCGTGGGGCCCTGCCAGCGGTTATGACAATGAGGGGCCCTGGTGTCGCCTCTATAGGAAATCCACCTGTTCAGTTTGATAGTATCCCAACACTAAACTGACAAGACTTGAATAGGACCCGAATCCCTCTTCTATGGGATTAAGCGGAATGATATGCCAAGTCCATCTTTTGTGTTCCTTCATAAAACCGTTGTCACTTCCAAAGAAATCTGTCTTTATTCTTTCCCTCGGGATAATGCGACAAGCTGCTGAAATGCACCTGATATTGACACACAATGAACAGAGAGACGCAAAGAGCTTGTCTTTGTTGGCCAATATTTGTTAATTGTTGGCTGAGATGTTCTCTCATCTTGACCCCGAAAGCAATATCTTTCATGCTAATGCATGTTCAAGTGTGTTTTATATAACATGTCAGAATATGATTTGACCACAGGCTAAACTGAAATTTTAAGTCCCATCTGTAATTGCTCTTCTTTTAGTGCGAGCCGAGGTTTTGTGTACTTCCCCCTTCACATCATGAAAAAGGATGGAACTGATTTTGGTTCTGTGGGAAAACATGTGTTTGTGGGGCGGCACGTCAGAAGTGCTTTAACCATCTACATGTCAAGTGATAAATGATGGCGCAGGGGCCCGCGAGTGCTGTGTTTGTTGTAAGAGGATCGTCAGAATGACAAGCCATTCGTTCTTCACCGCGGGTGGAAAGACATGGAAGTGATCTTGAGTTTATACTGGATTTTCTCGGAGGGGGAGATGTGTGTTTGAACAAACGGGTCGTTTGAATTATCATATCCAAACCGTAGAGGAATTGTTCATCCCAAAACGAACATTCTGTCATCGTTTAGAAAGTCTGTCATCATTTATTCTCGCTCATGTGGTTTAAACCATTTCAATGCATTTACAGTGGATGCTGATTTTAGGTCAAAAATGGAAAAAACACACCATTAAATTAGTGCAGACATATCGTGCACTATATTGCAACTTTTGAACTTTTGAAATAATGGTGAAATAAAATATAAATATTCAATAAACTTAAACTTGCATTGGCATCTAACTGAAATAAGTTTGTTGAAGTACTGAAAAGACAAAAAAAAATCAAGCTATGCACAATTTACGAATGGTGATTTCACATTAAAACTTAAATTAAAATGAAAACTTAAAATGTAAAAAAAAAAAATATTAATAAATACGGTAACACTTTACAGTAAGGTTTCATTAGTTAACTATTAGTTAATATGAACAAAGAATAAACAATACTTCAGTATTTATTAATCTCATGTTAATTTCAACATTTACTAGTACATATTTAACTAGTACAAAATACCTTGTAACTAATCAGATCAACGTTGTGATCGTCTGAGCTGCTGATCATAAAGTCATTTTTTTTCACATTTAAATGTCATTATGGAGATCAAAGATGATACAGTTATTGACTAGGGGAGGCTTTAATTCATAATATGTGCAATTAAATTTAGATAAGATGTAATTGATTCACCATTCTCACGAATGTACTCAGATCATCGATAAATCATGCAAACCATTCATATGACTTGCCAATTAGCATATGAATAGACACTTTTATAGTATTATTTTGTTGTTGTGGTTTGTCTGTATAATTTTGCTTTGACGTCCTAACACCTGATCTTGTGTTTTACAGAAGAAAGTGAATCATGCAGGTTTTCGGTGAGTAAATGATAGTCCTTGAACCCTGAGAGGAATCAGGCCTTTTTCAGTATTAGTGTCTCCTGCACGGATGCGGTGGGTAAAAATATCTGCGATCATCATATTTTGATTACTGAAGTGGAACATTCCAGAAATTCCCTTCCGCAAACTCACAAGGATGAAAAATTCTGGAGTGTTTTACAGAACACAGTCGCCCAACGACAAACAAACCGTGTTTGGCTCCAGAGACGTTTATTAGCAGCATCAGTTCTGCGTTCATTGAGCTTCAGTTCATTGATTGAGACATCGAGATGATTTATGAACTTCAGTCCAGATCACTCACCATATTTGGTATCGTCTATGAGTTTTGTGTTTTGGTGTCACATGATCTTTTCCACACTGTTTCTCTTTGTGTTTGAGCAGAGAGGCGAGAACTGAAGCTTCAAGCCTGTAAAATAATGTTTGGAGGGAAACGTGTGTGTCTTCACATCACATTAGAGTCTCTGTGTTGTTTTGTACGAGTGCTGGAACAGGAATGTCAAACTCTGTCCACATCATTCAGTGTTACTGGGCTTTCGCAGCTCAGATATTATGATCAACGGTTGGTGCGTGAGATTTGTGTCAGATTTGGACACTTGTACACAGTCTAAAGTTTGTGAAATTATGTGGATGTATGAGTGTGTATAGTTATATACACAGCATTCATTTTGGGTCGGTAAGATTTTTTAATGTTTTTGAAAGAAGTCTCTTCTGCTCAGCAAGGCTGCATTTACTTGATCAAAAATACAGTAAAATAAGTTTAAAACAGCTGTTTTCTATGTGAATATATAGTAAACTGTAATTTATTCCTGTGATCAAAGCGGAATTTTCACATGACGTGTCACATGATCCTTCAGACATCATTCTAATATGATGATTTATGATTATCAATGTTGAAAACAGCTCGTATTGTAGCGGATTCAAAAGTTTGGAGTCAGATTTTTTTATTAGTACATTACTTCAGTAAGGACACATTAAATTGATCAAAGTGACAGTAAAGACATTTATAATGTTATAATGTCTAATAAATGCTATTCTTTTGAACATTTTATATTCTTCAAATATCCCTGAAAAGCAAGAAGAATCACAGTTTCCACACAAAAATAAAGCAGCTGTTTTCAACACTGATAATAATAACAACCATTATTAATAATTCAGCACCAGTAATTGATAATCATTCAGCAGCAAATCAGCATAATAGAATGATTTCTGAATGATCATGTGACACTAAAGACAGGAAAAATTCAGCTTTGATCACAGGAATAAATTACATTTTAAAATATATTCACATAGAAAAGTTATTTAAAATTGTAATAATATTTCACTTTTTTTTGCTGTATTTTTAATCAAATAAATGCAGAAGAGACTTTTATTCAAAAACATTTTTAAAAAATGACCAACCCCAAACTTTTGACCAGTAGAGTATATAATTATGCACATACTGTACATATAATTCAGTGTTTTGTTCTTTTTATTATTATTATTAGTGTCAGATTCGGGCTTTCTCAGATCTGATGTCTAAACATGCATCTTCCTCTGGTTTCTCACAGTGATTAACAGCATAATTCCCAGATTGAGAGGTTGTGTGTGTTTTTCCAAAACATGTCATTTGGCTGACAAACACACACATTCCCCTGCGACAGACATACTAATGTGGATGTATGATCGCAGAGGTGACTGATCTGGGATGTCCTGAGCTTAAAAATTACATGGTCAGTGGCATTTAGTTCAAACAACATGACAGTTTATCATGTACGTCCTTATGGTTGTCCATAAAGGACAAAAAAACAAGAAAGACAGCATGAGTCCATATGACTTGTGCACTATATTTCTAGTCTTCTCCCTCGTCCCTCTCAGAACATGATGTCAATAGTACAGTTGGGACGTCAATGACATCAAACATTGTGTGTCTCATCAACGGCCTATCAAACGGTGCAATACTGTTTAAGAGTTGTAGCAGACTGGAAGATTTTCAGATCATTTCACAGCTTGAGAAGACTCTCTTCTGCTCACCAAGGCTGCATTTATTTGATCAAAAATACAGTAAAAAAAAAAGGTTTAATATTATTGCAATTTAACACAGCTGTTTTTAATGTGAATATATTGTAAAGTGTAATTTATTTCTGTGATGCAAAGCTGAATTTTCAGCATCATTACTCCAGTCTTCAGTGTCACATGATCCTTCAGAAATCAGGATAATATGATGATTTGATGCTCAATTATTATTTGGTGCTCAATTATTAATAATAAAGTATTATTATCAGTGTTAAAAGAGTTAATATTTTTGTGGATACATTTTTGTCAGTTTTTTTTTGGTGACTAAAGTTAAATTATTTAGCGCAAAATATGCACTGCAGATTAATATTAAGGGTTAAAGGTTTGTGCAACTAGTCAGAGTGAGGCTTGCTCTAGCAAACACAGTATATTTCTTAAAAATAGAACACAAAAGTTCATGCATTTCCAGTGTATAACTGGATAAAAGTGTCTGCCACATGCATGGATGTAAATGTAACACAAGGCAGTCAGACTTGATGCAGAATAAGAAATTTATTTCATAATAGTTACAAAGAACAAAATATTTAAAAGCATTTTTATCTTACATAAGCTGTACAGAGATGGCATGTATTTGACTCTAAATGATTCCGGAATAGATGCTAGAAGTATTAAATAGAAAACTGGAGAGAAAAAAAAAAGACAATTAAAATTGATGGAAAAATATGAAATATTCCATTTTTATCTACTGTACAAAAACCACTTGGAAATGGAATCCATTCTATTGTACCCTGATACATCGTTTAGGCCTCTTGCGCATTTAAAAAGTATCTTACAAAAGAATCCGATGGCCTCGTCGTCTCACAATAGCTAAAGTCTTGGCCTCTTTGGTTCCATAATTCGGTATAATACATTTGAACAGCATTTAATTGCTTCTATAAAAATAACTTTCTTTTTTCAATGGCAGGTTTTTTTCTTCTTCTTTACTAATAATGCAACTTCAGTGCAAACATTGTAACAACCATCCGCTCAGAGAAGGAAGCGAAAGTTTACATTTCAAGTATTGAAAACAGTTCATAAGTGTGGGTCATCCGGTGTAGATCACTACTATACATTGCATAGCTTGTGCGGCACTTATTTCAGAAGAATTGTGAACCACTTGGTACCTTCGAAGGCGAAGTGCTTTATATTGTGCATTTACAATATTTTTTTTGCAAGTGCTATGCTGCACCATGAGATCGCTTGATTCACTGGTGTTTTAGAAGCGTGTTTTTCCGTTAGTTGCACACGCCGTTCAGTGTGTCTTCGGCTTGTTGCGTGAATAATCAGGTTCCCGAGACACAAAAAGATACACGCCTCATGACTTATGAATAGACCTCATGTCTGTCGAGAAAGCCCGAACGTTTTGTTGCAGATGTTCAAGACGTACGCTCTGAGATGGATTGGTTGTCACTCATTGTGGGAAGTGCTGACGTTGTTTTTGAGAAGATGGTCAGTGCTTTTCGATTCGGTTCTGGGCAGGTACATGGATATAAATGTCTTTAAGATCACCTCTTTCAGTTTGTTCCATTCTTTCAAGAGAGCTAAAGACGTTCCCATCGCTTTGATGTGAAAGCTGAGAGAATCGTACAAACCTGTAGAAAGGAACTAAATCACTCGATGGTTAAAGAACATACATAAATATATGTACAAAGATGCGTGGAAGAGTTGGGGGGGGTGTTTGAATGTGGATGTGTGAGTATAGATAATGGTGCGGTCACATTTATTGTTTGAGATTTTGCTCTTGAAAGTTGACCTTTTTTGCACATGATATTAGACCGCACCTTAAAGGAGTAGTTCACTTCAGAATTAAAACTTCCTGATAATTTACTCCCCCCACGTCATCAAGATGTTCATGTCTTTCTTTCTTCAGTCGAAAAGAAATTAAGGTTTTTGAGGAAAACATTCCAGGATTTTTCTCCATATACTATAGTGACTTCAATGGGGTCCAATGGGTTAAAGGTTTAAATGTGAGTTTCAGTGCAGCTTCAAAGTCTCGATGCGATCCAGCCGAGGAATAAGAGTCTCATCTAGACAAACCAGCGGACATTTTATAAAAAAATAAACATTTATATAGTTTTTAACCACAGATGCTGGTCTGTGCTGTGATGCACCACACCTAATCACGTTGAAAGGTCCCGCAGGCGTAGGCGGAAGTATAGATCTAGTGTTTACAAAGCGTAGCCTAATTTAAATGCCATTTACAAAAACTAATAAATAAATAAAAGGTAAAGCAACGATGTCGGGCCGATTTTGAAGTTGGAGGATAAAATGAGAAAAATTTTCGCCTACGTTATGCATCGTGATTAAATAATGCGTGAAGTCGTGGACGTGCAAGATGAGCATCTGTGGTTAAAAAGTATATAATGTTAATTTTTTTTATAAAATGTCGGCTGGTTTGTCTAGATGAGACTCTTATTCCTCGGCTGGATCGTGTCGAGACTTTGAAGCTGCACTGAAACTCACATCTGGACCTTCAAAGACCCCATTGAACTCACTATATGGAGAAAAATCCTGGAATGTTTTCCTCAAAAACCTTAATTTCGTTTCGACTGAAGAAAAGAAAGAGATGAATCTTGGTTGATATGGGGGTGAATAAATTATCAGGAAATTTAAATTCTGAACCTAACTACTCCTTTAAGTCATAAATATTACTTTCTCACTATGATATTTTTAGAATATTTTCAGGTCCGTGTTTTTTTTCTCAAGCGCAGCCGCACTCCTCGACGATCATGTTGGGAACGTCCCGTTTCACGATGTTGTATTCGTCGTCAAAGTACAGCATGGACATGGTGCTCAGTTTGGTCGGGATGCAGCAGGAGTTCATGGATCCTGGACTCATTCCCCGCATGCGGTACTGGTTCACCACAGCGGTGTGGAAGGACGAAGCCGATCCGGGAACCCCGGCCATGTACGCCGGACAGTTCCCTTCACAATAATTCCCAAAGTACCCAGACGGGGCGATGATCCAATCGTTCCAGCCGATGAGGCGGAAATCGATGTAAAACTGTTGTCGGCAGCACAAGCTACTGCTCCCGTCGCATTCTAGGCCTCGTTTTCGGATGCGATGTTTGTTGTCCGAAGCTCTCGCTTGAACAACCAGGAAGGGACGGTGAGACTCGTCGTTCGTGTTCACCAAAACAGGCACGATTCCCATCTTGTCGCATCCCTCGCACCGAACGTCCAGGTTTTGCCGGCGATCGCCCTTGGAGAAAACCATCTGCACTGCGTCCGTCAGCGGAAAGGTGTGCCAGCCGCTGCGTTTCAGATCCACGCGCTTCTCCACCAAGTTCCACTTGCTCCCGACACCCGGCTCCTGCGAGTAAACCTTGACCGTGATCTTCCTCCGAGAGCCCTTCTCCAAAACATTAGGCAGGAGTTTGAAGTATAACCACAGGTTCGCCTGGGACACGTGCAGGTTCTGGTTGCCTTCGTTGGAGATCACGAAAAACAGGCTGGTTTTGGAGGTCAGAGACTCGTCTGTGGGGTCAAGAGAGGAGAAAACATGATCAGATCAGTGCATTTCATCAACTGTTAGTGCACATTTTTACATTTGTTTATTTTAAGGATTTTTTTTCTTTATCGGGATGGTACGAAACTTGGTAAAGGTTTTGGTACTTTGCTATGTGAACACAAAAAAATCATGGACATGATTCGAACAGGTTAAAGGGTCCTGAAAAAAATTGTCATACTGCTTCTCGCAGTCAAAAATTAGAGCATTGGAAATGAATGGGAGACGGATTTCCTCTAGTGGAAGCGTTCGGTACTGCAGCCACACAACATCTCACTGAAAGATCATTTACTGAGATATCAGGCTCAAATAAAAAAAAAAACTTGTTTAGATTTATTTTCTCACAATTTTCTAGTAAAACATGTTTTTGAAAATTTATATTTCATAAAAAAATGAAATATTTTTGCATATTTTTGTACAATAAAGAAACATAAGCTATAACGTACAACAATAAACGTAAAATTCTGTAACTTTTTTGTTACACTTAAAACACTTTTTAAAACTTTTTTCACTTCAGCAATAATCTTCCAAGTGTCGTCTTTGAAAAGAGATTAAACTTTATTCTGTCACTCTAAAGCATTCAAGATTTACCACAGATTAAGTTGGAAATTTAATTGTCAGGTCTATGCTCAAAAAGTGAATAAATGGATTATAAATACAGCGTACATATAATTTAGTACCATAAAATCAATGCAACTACGTGTCATTTAGTGCAGAATATAATTGTTTTTTCTGATTGTTTTATTTTATTGGGGAGAAATGTGTTTGCTTTGTAAAAACAAATAATGTCACAATTACATATCTTTTTTGTTCTATAGATACTCATGAGATTCATCCATTTTATTCTATTAAACCTTAAATTAGAAATTCTTCTAATACAGTATGCATAATAGTATTATATAATATATAATAAAAGTAATATATAATATTAATATATGCTATCATATACTCCAATTACAGTAATGAGATTTGTGCTTAATTGTCATTTAAATAATGTCACAATGCATGCATTTATGTCCTATAAATAAACTACATTTTAGCAGAACATAAGTTCTTGAAAGATAAACCTTTTATTAAAAATAAACCTTTTATTTTATTAAACTTAAAATGAAACTTAAATTAAAATTTTCCTATAAATAAGCTTAATTTTGTGCAAAATATAATAGATATTTGTGCAAAGAAACACATTTTTTATTTCAGATTTTTAGGGTCAAATATGACTCAAAAATGGTTTTGAAAGATTTCATGAGATTCAACCATTTTATTTTATTAAACCTTAAATTAAACTTAATTCAGCATAAATTAAATCCAGAACAAAAATACTACCAAGATGTATAAACACTTTGCAATTTAATTTAATTTAAATAATATTCATCCTTCTCGCAAAATGAAATTTTGTATGTCTGATTTTTGTTTGTTCTTGATTGGTTTAATTGGAAACATTTTATTTGATTAAAACTTAAATGAAACACAAATCAAAGGCCTGCTATTATGTATAAATACTTTGAAATTTAAATAATGAAAATAAATGGCACAATGCAAAAAAATAAGTTCTACAAATATATTTGTAATATTATTTAGTATTTGATTTGTGACCCGGACATGTTCGGAGAGGTTTGGCTCCAGCTGGTCTTCTGTGTGGTTCTGGGGTCGGATCCAGTGCTGTCGGGGGTCTGGATGGAGATGACAGGACGGAGAGACTTCATGAGAACACAACACAACTTCCCAGCAAAAGCTGCTGATCCGCAGAGAGCGCACAATGAGCCACGTGACGTCACAGGAAACGCATCACAGGAGTCGACATGCAGCGGTACAGTGAGAGCGATCAAGCACAACCCACGACATTCACAAAAGAAGCGCATTTACATGACACTGAATTCTTCTGGAGCCACCAAAACAATCCAAATCTAGTCTTTCTACTTCCAAATGACATATACTAACTTATCCACACGCACATCATTTTGTTATGAGCCCTTTGTACCTTTCAACATCTGATCACATCACATGCACTTATACTTGATAGTGATGTTTTCTCTCACTCGCTTTTTCCCACTGCAGACTTCGACATGAAACAAGAAATATGATGTTTCTGCTGCTCTTTAATGCACTGGGAGGATTAATAAATCTGAGCCGTCTGGAATCTGGCTGAAAAGTATCCGCAAAACACACATAAAATAGAAATGTTTAAAAATAAATCTAAAAATATTCTGTATATGTCATAACTCATAAGTTATGTGTGCATGTGTATAATTGTGTGGATGAAGTGCGCAGCTGGGCCGAGAGAGAGAGAGAGGGAGAGAGAGAGAGAGTGTGTGTGAGAGAGAGAGTGTGTGAGAGAGCGAGAGAGCGAGAGAGAGAGAGAGAGAGAGAGAGTGAGAGAGAGAGAGAGAGAGTGAGAGAGAGAGAGAGAGAGAGAGAGAGAGAGAGATGTGAGCCGGTCACATGGGCGGCTCGCAGGCCTCTGATTGGATAATCACATTTGGTTTCACTGTAACTCATTTAAATGTAAACTCTGTCTTGCTGAATTAGAGGTAATACTTTATGAAGACTTTCATTAGTATCAATAACAAACAATATTACATGATATGATGCTTCCTGGGAACATGTTTATTTTGGGATAAACTTCCTTAAGGGCATATTCAAATTTGATTATATTAAACCTCAAACAAAAATCCCACTAATATATAACAATAATAGTCATATATAAAAATGCTAATAATATTGCACTTTATGATGTTTTATATCATCACAAAAGTGTCTTTTGGAGGGCATTAACTATCCCTTTAATACACACACAGGGTTAGAGTAAAGTGAAGTCAAATATATTTATAGAGCTGTTCACAATACATTATTCCAAAGTAGCTTTACAGAAAATAATGAAGTTAATGTATATATCTTAATATCTTAATGCATTTAGCAGATTGGAACTGTGCAATGATATAGTTTACATTTTGCGATGATACATGCAATCAGTTTAAGCAATAATCAGTTTATATCTCTTTATGTAAGTACACTGTCTGTATGTATGCGAACAAAGTTGTATATAATGATATCTCTCGTAGGGCTGAAGTGTATCCCAGTATCCCGCTGAAACGTCCCGTCAGGTGCAATCCATCGCAGAGACTTATATAAACAACTTTATTTAAAGATTTCAAACTGTCCGATTTACATTTTGCAACTGAATTAAAAAAAAGTTATATATGCTTTATATCATGAGTATACTGTATGCTTGCAGATAAAGTTAGATATAACTTAGACCTGTGGTTCTTAACTAGTTTGGCCGTGGGACCAATGGACCCCAATTATTGGTCATTTCACAAAAAAGTTGCCACACACACACTCACACACACACTCACACACACTCACACACACACACACACACACACACACACACACACACACACTCACTCACACTCACATACACTCACACACACACACACACTCACACTCACACACACACACACTCACTCACTCACTCACACACTCACTCCAGTTATGTACCAGTTACAAAATTTATTGGCACTTTTTGGTAATTTCATGACTTACTAATTGACAACGTAACTGGATTGCATGCTCGTAATTTCTTTTGCTATATAGTGAAGTGATACACACTTCTGCATTTGCGCATTTGACAGGACAGTTTGGCTGTGTCCGAAATCGCCTCCTATAGTCTTTTGAGGGAACAGCCATTTGTAATGGTGTCTGAAACCATAGTGGACATTATCGAGTGCACTCATTCAATCCCACAATGCACCTCAATAACGAGCGTACAACCGATGTACTCTCAACGGCTAGAGAATACCCATAATGCACTGTGAATCGTCCATCCATTCATTTTCTAAACCACTGGATTTCGAGTTATAAAGTCAGAATTGTGAAATAAAAATATTTTAATTTGTTTTATTTCTTGTTTATAAACAAGCTTCCATACTAAACATATTTCATGCACGTCTTTTTCAAAATAAAAGTTTTGACTATACACTCACACTACACTTTCTGTGGCCAAATCACTACGACACAAACTATCAGGAAACAAAGAAAGACAAAAGTGTCATTAGCTGTGTCTTCATCCACAGGGGATTGTAAACACCATCAGGACAAACACCAAACTCACCGCTTGCTTAACACACTTCAGTTCCTGTTCGACTGAAATCAGCCTTAGCTTTACGGGTTTGTTGAGTTCACTAACCCTAAATACGAGCACTAGTGACGCCTGAACTGGACTGAACACAGGAGGGATGGTGTTTACTGTCACTACCAGTTCCAGCTGGCCAAATCAAAGCGTAAAAGCAAAGCTAAAAACAAGAGCGAACGCATGATCACAGGTTGGACGGCTTCCCGCTTCGATTCAGGCTTTAGTGAAGCGCGGACACATTCATCACTGGGCTGTAATAGACAGCGCGAGCGAGCTCTCCCTCTTGGCACTCGTCCTCACCTGAGTCTCCACACACCATTAAGATGTCACAGAAGCCTAGAGGGACTCGCTTGGCCTCTGCCAGCGCAGGGCAGCTTCATTCTTACAGAGAACCAGATCCTCCAGGAGATTCTGGCCGTGTTCCAGCGCTCCTGTCCTGAGGTCACCCCACACAGGCCCACCGGCGGCCCCGAGCCGCACCGCTCTCTGAGGCCTTACATGTCAGAAGTTGGCCATAATCCCTTACTTTCTTAATATCTGCTCTTGAGTTGGTTTTTGAGTAAGATATTTAGGTGTCTGTTTTAGTTACTTTATGTATTTTTTTAGGCCTGTCAAATCGATTAATCACAATTAATCGCATATAGCATAAAAGTTTGTTTATACAAATATGCGTGTATATATACACACGTATATATATATGTGTGTGTGTGTGTGTGTGTGTGTGTGTGTGTGTGTGTGTGTGTATGTGCTTGTTTTTGTGATATATGAGGACACAAATGTGTATAATGACATGCATATTACACTGGTATTACAATTTACACGTGGTTTATGAGGACATTGCATGAGTCCTCATATTTCAAATAGCTTAAAAAACATAAAAATGTAGCATGTCTCCTGTGATGGGTAGGTTTAGGGACAGGGGCAGTGTGTGTGTGTGTGTGTGTGTGTGTGTGTGTGTGTGTATGTATACATACAGATAGACATATAAAATATGTATATATAAATATAATAATAATATATATATATATACACATATATTATATAAACAAACTTTTGTTAGATGCGATTAATCACGATTCATTTGTGATTAATCACAAATTTCTTTACTATTACTTTTTTACAGAATTTTAACAGAAGTTTTAACTTCCTTGAAAATTTCTCTTTTTTTCTTTTTCTTTTGTGTATTTCAAATATTTTTCTTTTATTAGTTGAAGCATTAAATACTACATAATGCTTATGACATACTAATGAAAGTTATAAATAAAATATATTAATTAATTAATATACATTTCTATCTTCTTTTGTCATTTATTTTATTACATTTTTTGTTTATTAATTATATATATATTTTAGATTCTGCCATGTGAAGAAGTTTGAGCTGCATTTTATGATTGTGAATGATTCATCGGTGCATGTTTTTCTAAAACAAAAAGTATTCTTTATAATCTTTCATTAAAATATAATAACTTGTTCTACATCTGAAATGACTTTGCTCCTTCGTCATCAGTCTGTCTTCAATTTCAACCACCTTCATATAAGCACTTTGTTCCATCTATTAAAATCCTCATGAATAAAACCATTAAGTTTTATGTTTCTGTCCTTTTCGTTCTGAAATGTCACATCATGGATATTAAATGGGTTGCAGTTGGTATTTGATGGTGACTTTCTTTTGAGCAAAGCATGAAGAATAAAACCATCTTAATTTTAGCAAATCTGCAAAATCAAAAAACAACCTGCCTTTAGCAATACATGTTGTAAAAGCATCAGACGACGCCAGGAACATGTCGATCGCTTAACCTGAGTCCATCAGGAATGGCAGAGCAACACAATAGTTCCCCAGTCATTTTCAGTTTCAAATCATGAGGCATTTCGGTAAATTGTCCCTGGATCTCGTCCGGGTGCGAGTCTCATCTTGGCAGCCACTGAACAACACAGCACAAAAGGTCAAAGGTCCCGGTCTGCACTGGGATTCAATAATTGCGGCCCAAATTGTGCTTGCAATCCCGTGCAGGACTTGACGAATGCCTGGTTTGCAGCACCGGGACGGAGGGCAGCGCTTGAAACGGGTTAGTAAGATTCAATGTGACCCTTTTGGATGTGTGCTTCACTAAGAAAGGATTTCGAGTGTCTTTGCTTCTGATCGCAGTTTGACCTGAACTCAGATTTGCTGCGAGCTGCTGAATTTGTTTAGCAAATTCTACAATACATTGCTGAAAAAACTTGAAGTCAACATGAAACGCTCTTTGCATCCCATTTTACTTGCATAATGTGACGGACTTTTGAATGTAACAGGATATTTAAGTGGAAAAAATGAAGGACGGGATGTGATTCAGCAGATCTGAATGTGAGTTTACCACATGCATCCCAATTCTATTCTTTATGGAATCTAAAGGGAAAGACGTCCTCTTTATTGCATTAACTAATATTAAATTACTAGCTATTTGACGTCAACAGAAGAAAAGACGTTTCGGAAGTTCATGAAACAAGACAAACACCTTTTGTCTTTGTAAAAGATGTGCACTCCTGATGTAATGAGATCACTAGGGCAGATTATAACGATTATTTAACAGCATTTCACCCACTGTTAGTCTTTCTCAGTCCTGTATACGAAACAAACTCAACATCGAAGTCAACTGAGAGTTGTGCTGTGTGTGTTTTCATGTTTCGCTGCTGTCAGGTAATAGATCGGATGCATTTTGATCTCATATGTTGATGTGTTTTCTGTGTGAGATGACTTTAAATGCTCTTTTTGATGCTCTTAAACGGGTTCTGAATTGAACAAAAAGATTAGATGTTCTAATGCCTAAGAACACTGATCTGAAGATCCTATAATGAAGCATCAAAAACTTTTTTGATCCTCCAATGAATCATATAGCAACCTAAACAGCCAGAAATTATTTAAAATAACCTTAAACATGAAGATTTATTGTATAGAATTTCCTATTTTGTTCTTCATAGCAAGAGTAAAGAGTATCACCCCATACACGTGGCAGACCGGGGCTAGTTGTCCCACAAGAGCTGGATGTCAGTAACTGAGGTTTTTGTGCTTTTCTCTCTTTGATGATTTCAAACACCATTCTAGGACTTTTTTTTATGACTTCTGCCCTCCAGATTAAAAATTCTATATTTTTGTAATATCTGCTGCCTATAGACAATAAAACACGCTGACATGCATCTGAACTGAAAGTTAAAAGGTCATGAATGTCAGGCCAGCAAGTTGTCACATGTCTTAATTATATAAACAATTTAGTAATTGCATTTTCCATTGGCTACAGTTGAAACTTTCTACACTGGAAAAATAAGTTGCTGCCTTAAATTTTTAAGTACAATGTCATTTCAACTTAAATTACATTAAACTGACTTCAGTTAGTTGAATCTTGTATAACTTGTAAAAAAAATAAAATATATATATATATAAGTTACGATTCAACTCTTTTTTAAGTCAGTTTAATATAATTTAAGTTGAAATGACTTAAACATCCAAGTTGATATAAAGGCAGCAATTTAGGGTTAGGATTAGGTTTGGTTTAGGGTTAGTTGCATGCAATTATGCACAATGTATTAATACATTAGTAACTACACGTGTGAAATAAAGTGTTACCATATATTCCTATTGTGACAACATGCCCCACTATATATTAATCAAATCTTTTAGATGAACACGCCTTTTCCTGCGGTGGAATCGTTGAAAATTTTATTTGTAGTCGAGACTTTATTGTCTGAAGCCACTGTTATGAAATGCCATACCGCCGAGCATCACAATCATAATCATAGCCAAACTGTAAAAAACAAAACAATTAATTGTTTGTTATCACAACTTTTTATCTTTTGTCAAATCACCTTAGATAATTCATGTGGTTCAGATAACATAATATGTTGAGTTTCTGTTTATTAAACAAATATCCTTCATTGCATTAACTCAAATGTTTAATTTTAATGAACTCTTAAGTTAGACCAACAATATGTTTTACCAGCCTGATCTCATGAAAATGCGTCTCTACCCAAACGCATACGTACCCCACACCTACTACTAAACCCATGCGTAGGCTATCATATGCACGCAAAACATAATTTTCGCATATAAATTACACGATAAACACAATGCGTGCTATAGAGACGCATTTAGTGTGACCGGGTTGGTTTTACAGTGTACAGTGGTTTTACGCGTAAATGCGCGCGCACAGACCCGCCTCAAACACACACCTGTCTCGGCGAAGCTGATGATCTCCGAGGTCTCCTCCTCCACCTCGTTCATGGCCGTGGCGTGTCCGTCCAGGTTCGGGATCTCCACCCTCCCGTCCTCGCGCACCTTCCCGGCGTGGAGCTTCTTGAGCGCGGTCACCATCGCTGCCTTCGGGACGGGGTGTGTGATGTTGGGTCTGTCCCTCATCTGTAACCGGCTCAAGATGTGCCTCTTCACGGCCTCCAGGAAATCCACGTCCACCCGCGCGGGTCCATCGGTCTGGCTGAGCCCGCAGGACGCGCAGCTCGAGCCGGTGCTGTGCGCTTCGGTGTCCGGTGCCGGTGTGCAGCGGGTGGAGACGAGGAAGGACACTAAACAAAGCACTTCGAACATCAAGCTTTTCATCTTCTGTGATGATAAACTGTTGGAAAGCTGGAGAGCTGGATTGATGGAGATGAAAGCGGGCAAGTTCGTATCCGCCTTCTCCAACTCCGAAAAAAGTGGTGTTTATAAAGTGGGGAAAGGCTGTAATATCCACTCGTAGAGATGATCCGGTGTACGAAATACAATACAATACAAACGCAATAAATCCTGTGAGGGGCTTGAATATGTTCCTCTTGTTTTTGGTCACTCCGCGATGCGTGTTCAATTCGGATCGATATCACAGTGAGAACGGCCCGTTACACCATCCGATTCGTGTATGATGTTGGATAAATAGGAACGTAAGCAGAGCTCTTGAGATCTGTCCGCGTTCAGCCGCGCTTTTACGCACAAGTCCGACGCGTCATGGCATCTCAGTATTACGCGTCAAAAACCCCACAGACTAAACAAAGGAGCTGTTATGATTTGTCCCGGTGATTTCTTCACGCTTTTGAATTAAAATCATCCATGATTAAGGGAAGCGAGCGCAAACCAGTCAGTCTCCCCACAGTGTTTCCAAATAATCCTTCGCCGTTTTGCCTTTATTTGCAGTTCTTCAGTTGAAGATCCCGTTCGCTTGTGTTGGGCATTTTGACTTCCAATGTACGTTTCCCAAATACTTCTTCATCATAGCTCTCGGGATGGTGTTCTGGAGCTTCAGCTTTTTTCTCGCGCTAAAAGACATTGTGCCGCTTTGGAGCCTCTGGAAAGTTTTTATACGGGACTGGAGAACCACGTGGGACGATCCGCCAACTCCAGTCAGAGGTAGAGAAACCTCGGGATCTGTGCACATTTCCAGCAGGAAAAAAATTGCAGTGCTTATCAAAATGTGTTGAAATGCACAATACACCTAATGATCGGTCCAATAAAATATAATTTCTGCGAGTTAAAATTAGCCTTAAAAATAAAATTACATGCAAAAAAAACCTTTTACATTAACATTATATATATGAAGTATAGGCTGTAAAATGGTTTTAGTCATGCAGTGTGGAAAATATTATATTTTGATATAGCCTGCCTATCATAATAAAGACTAGATTTAAATGCTGGGTTGTTTCAACCCATGTTTGGGTCAAATATGGACAAACCCAACGGTTGGTTTATTTATTTATTTTAATTATTTAACCCAACCGTTGTGTTTGTCCATATTTGACCCAATCATGGGTTGAAACAACCCAGCATATTTTATAGTGTGTATTTATTCAGATCAACATATACGTTTAAAAGAGAAAATACACTTTTTATTTGGCTGCTTAGTTCGCAAAAGCAAAACGACATGATTTTAGGTGATTATGGATCATTTTGCTAAATCAAGGTCAAAAGGCGATGTAGCAAGTGATGAAGCATCCTCTTTGAATCAAACTCTTCACAGCCAGTGTGTTTCAGTCTTGGAAAGTAGCCTAAATGAACAAAACTTTTAACTGTTTTGAGTGAATGAAAGTGTGAACTCGTAAAATGGTTAAACAGGCGCCAGAGAAGCTCCTTTAAACCTCACCAACTACAGATCTAACAGAAAGAGTTTGGAAAGTATACTATGACTAAAAAACACACACCACAGTAGCCTAGTTGTTTTTAAAATAGAACAAGTGCAAAGAGGGCACTTTTTTTTATTGTATTTTCTCTTAAAATAAAAAGTACTTGACTAAAGGGTAGGCCTAATTTTGTTTTACATTTATCTGAATAAAATAGTCCAGTGGTTTATAACTGATAGCGCCTCACTGATGAAGTTTAAAGTTGTAAAACAGCGCCACCACTCGTCAAATTAAGAATTCACAAGTCCTGCGTACACTTATACACCTATAACTACATTAACATACTTTATAGTTATTGTATGTATATGCAAATAAATAATGTATATAGCCTATGTACAAATAAATATAAAAATATGCAGTGTAGGCTACAGAAGATTTAACAGTAAAGTAAGTTGCTGCCTTACATTTTTAAGAAATTTTAACATTTTATTCAATTTAATTTCAACTTAAATTACATTAAACTGATTAAAAAAATAGCAGAATCTTGTGACATAATTCTTAAACTTACTTTGATGAGTTAAAGCAATGTAAAATCCTATGTTGTCATAACTTATTGATATCATTAACTACCGGTCAAAAGTTTTAGATCAGTAAGATTTTTTATGTTTTTAAATGAAGTCTCTTCTGCTCACCAAGGCTGCAATTATTTGATAAAAAATACAACAACAAAAAAACAGTAATATTGTGAAATATTATTACAATTTAAAACAGCGGTTTTCTATGTGAATATACAGTAAAGTGTAATTTATTCCTGTGATCAAAGCTGAATGTTCAGCATCATTACTCCAGTCTTCAGTGTCACGTGATCCTACAGAAATTATTATAATATGATGCTCAAGAAACATTTATGATTATTATCCATGTTGAAAACAGTTTTTTACATTTTTATTTCAGGATTCTTTGATGAATAGAAAGTTCAAAAGAACAGAATTGATCTGAAATCTAAAGCTTTTGTAACATTAATCACTACCATTCAAAAGTTTGGGGTCAGTAAGAATCTATTTTTTATTTTGGGGGGAAAGAAATTAGAAAATACTTTTATTCATCAAGGATGAGTTAAATTGATCGAAAGTTACAGTAAAGACATTTATAATGTTAGAAAAGATTATATTTTAAATAAATGCTGTTCTTTTGAACTTTCTATTCATCATATAATTTTTTGGGGGAAAATGGTACACGACTGTTTTCAACATTGAAAATAATAATTTATGTTTTTGGAGCATAAAATCAGCATATTAGAATGATTTCTGAAGGATCATGTGACACTGAAAACTGGAGTAATGATGTTGAAAATTCGTGTGTGTGTAAATTAAATAAACATTCGTAATGGAGAGTACAACTTGCATTATAGGTAACAGTGTATATAATTTTACACATCTTATGAAAAAATCATCATACTTTATCATAAATCAAAATAAGGACTACCTTAGCCGAAATATCCATATATGGTGTAATGGCGTCATATCCTTGTCATTTGAATATCCGGTGGGCGGGGCGGTGTAGCTGTACGGTACGGGACGGGAGTAGTGGAATTGATCCCGGGTGACAGAATTATGTTTTAACCGCTTATACATGCCAATCAAATCACTGGCACTTCACAGATCAAACTTCCGGTGAGTGATCTATGAGACTTTATGTTGTTTTGATCAGTTTAAAAATGTTTCAAATCAGTTTGCGCAGACGAAAACTTTGCAGTTCTGAGGTATTTCCTCGGATGAAGTCTTTGTGGGAAAACTCTGTGATTGACTGTTTTCACATCCAATGAGAGGGAGAATAGAGGAAGACCCGCCTTATAATTTGTCTGTTGAACCAATCAAGAGCTAGAAGAGGCGGGCTCTCGCCTATAACAATAAGGAAGGGGTGGTGTCTCTCTTCGCGGCATGGAAAAGTGAAAATCGCTTTATTCAATTTTACAGCTTGCTTTAAAATTGCAGCTTGCTTTATACTTTTTAGTACATTTTAGTAATGTAGTGTTGTTTTCGGTTTCTTACTGATACTGTTGTCCTTACAAAGAAGTGTTGTGGCTGATACCATGGTACTTTTACTGTGTGTGTAGCCTACCATAATAGTAAATGATTATTCATATTCAGTACCGTGGTATTTACTTTGTACGTCAAATCATACCATATTACTGTCATGGTACATGTCTTAAAAACATGGTATTATCGTATAGATAGATGAATGGATGCACACAGTTGATCACAACTTAAGCTGCATTTGATTTTATAATAATATTAATATGTATGTAATGTATTTATAATATGTTATTAATAATATATATATATATGTATTTATGGTAAGTTAACACTTTACAATAAGGTTCATTAGTTAACAGTACCTTAGTTAACATGAACTAAGAATGAACAATACTTCCTCAGCATTTATTAATCTCATTTAATATTAATTTCAACATTTACTATACATGATTACACAAAGGTTGTATTTGTTAACATTTGCACTGTGAACTAACATGAACAAACAATGAACATCTGTATTTTTATTAACTAATATTAACAAAGATGAATAAATACTGTAACAAATGTATTGCTCATTGTTAGTTCATGTGAGACTAACTAATGTTAACTAATGAACCTTATTGAAAAGTGTTACTGGTTTTATAATATATATTAATAATGTATGTTTCTATTCTTTTGTATGTTTGCAGTCTAGTTCTGTTTCTTCTTCTAGAACACTAAAGTCATGGCAGCAAATAAGAGTAAAAATCAAAGTTCGCTGGTCTTGCACAAGGTGATCATGGTTGGCAGTGGCGGCGTGGGGAAATCTGCTCTCACACTGCAGTTCATGTACGACGAGGTGAGTTCATCAGTCTTCCTTCAAAATTATACCATTTTCTGTCCTTTATCTGCTCTATTATGATTATTACTTGTTCATCACAGTCAGGAAGAGTTCCTTCATTTACTCTCCTTCACCTGCTCTATGTCTATTATGATTATTTCTTTTCTAATATTTACATTTATTCATTTAGCTGACTTACAATTGCTATACATGTCAGAGGTCGCACGTGTAGTGTCTTGCTCAGGGTTACAGTGGATTCGAACCCGGGTCTCTCACACCACAGGCATATCTTATCCACTGCGCCATCACCACCCTCAAAAGATTGTCTGAACATCACATGGCCAGTATCCATTAGAAGAATGATATGTATAATAATATGTGTTTCTCAGTTCGTGGAAGACTACGAGCCCACCAAGGCTGACAGTTACAGGAAGAAGGTGGTCCTGGATGGAGAGGAGGTGCAGATTGATATCTTGGACACGGCGGGTCAGGAAGATTACGCTGCCATCAGGGATAACTACTTCCGCAGCGGAGAGGGTTTTCTCCTGGTGTTCTCCATCACAGAACCAGAGTCCTTCAGCGCCGCCTCAGAGTTCAGGTCAGGACGTCCTGCTTATGTGCTATTCTAGTGCTTTTACAGACGCTCAGTTCAGTCCCAGTGTGGAAGAAGCTCAGTTACCGCACTGTATGTTCTCAGAAAGATGTTATCATTACGCCGGCATCCTGCCCACGACAACACTCTGATGGAAACTAAAGAGTCGGGCTGTAAGATATAAGACACACAATAAGTCAAAACTGATGTAAGGTGACATCATATTTATTATAATCGGTTCCTTCAACAACTGACATTTTATTTATGAGTCAGGATTGGAAAACCGGGATATATTTGAGATCATTTTAAAAGTGATTATTTGAATATATGCTCTAACACTAAAAATAAAAGTGTTAAAAAAAATGATCAGCTTTGTCATTATAGCAGAAGAACTAGAAATATTTTGGTGGATATATAAGGGAATATCTAGACCTGGAAACGTCATGGAATATACGTTTTACGAATATGTTAACAAATTAGTGCTGTCAAAATTAATGCGATTAATCGCATCTAACATAAAAGTTTGTTTTTATATAATATGTGTGTATATGCATTATGTATGTATAAATATGTGTTGTGCATATACAGTATACATACGTACTAATATCATATATATATATATATATATATATATATATATTGTTTAAATATAATAATATACACACACTATAATGAATATATTGTTTTTCTAGTTATATCAAACTGTAAAATATTTTATTGGGTAGAAATTGCTATTTGTGAGTAAATAATAATAATAATAACCTGTAATGGTGTTTATGCACAACAAACTTCCGTGTATTGTAAAACAGGAATAAATTACATTTTATTTGATCGGAAGTACAAAAACTAAGAATCAGAACTCAGAATTATTTTTTTTTTTAAAGAAACTGATACTTTTAATCATCAAGGATGCATAATATTGTATCAAAAGTGACCTTAAAGACATTTATAAGGTGCTGCTATAAGGTAAGCTATAAATGCTCTTCTTTTAAACTTCTTTTTTTTGTTGTTCTTTTTTCCTGAAAAAAAAGATGCATCACAGTTTCCACAAACATATAAAACTATTTTCAACACTGATAATAATCAGAAATGTTTCTTGAGCATCAAATCATCATTGCATGATTTCTGAAGGATCATGTGACACTGGAGTAATGATGCTGGAAATTCAGCTTTGATCACAGGAATAAATGACACTGTACTATATATTCACATAGAAAACAGCTATTTTATATTGAAATAATATTTCACAATTTTTCAACAAATAAATGCAGCCTTGGTGAGCATAAAAGACTGCTTTCGATTAAAAAATTATGCCAATCTTTTTGAACATGTTTGTACAGAGATTGTCAGTAGCAGCTGTGCCGTATTAGGATCATATTATATGTGTTTATGTTCCTGACCCGCACAGGGAGCAGATCCTGAGAGTGAAAGCAGAGGAGGATAAAATCCCTCTGTTAGTGGTGGGGAATAAGTCTGATTTGGAGGAAAGGAGGCAGGTGTCTGCGGACGAGGCCCGAGCCAAAGCGGACGAGTGGGCCGTCCAGTATGTGGAAACATCCGCCAAAACTCGAGCCAACGTCGACAAGGTTTTGTGCCTTTAAAATCCCAATCCGCTCAGAATAAATGATGATTGTAAGTGCGTCAACTGGGGTTTGTTGTTTGCAGGTGTTCTTTGACTTGATGAGGGAGGTGCGGGCGAAGAAGATGTCTGAAAACAATGAGAAGAACGGAAAGAAGAGTGGAAAGAAGAAGAAAAGCCTGAAAGAGAGATGCACACTGCTTTGAGCTTTCCTGTCCTGGACTGAGACGTTCCTCTGATGAAGAGGAGACCAGATCTTCATCCCTCCTCCATCCTTTTTGATGCCAAATACAATCGAACCAGAACTGCCAACTCTTTCACTTCTTTTTGACGTTTCTACAGGTTTTCTCATATCAAATCAGTAGTTCAAGTCTGGAATATGGAGCTGTAACATTCCTTGTTTATTGGGTCTCATTCATGAAACACAAATAGAATAAGTTTAGAAATTAATTCTGCGTTTTTCATGAATTTCTTTATTTTTCACTTTATCACACATACACATAAAACATTTGCTTTTTTGTGCTAAATACTCTATTTTATCTGCCTCTCCCTTCCTTAAAGGCAAAGGCAACAGACATTATATGCAATGTTTGTTTGTTTTGAATGCTGTAAAGCATTATTATGCAGGTTAACAGCTGAAGGAGTTGGTGAGTTTCACTGAATTCACTATGCAAACTCATGAAATGCTTCACACAATAGACAATTGATATTTTTGTAATCAAACCACTTTGTTTATGTTTCATGACTTCTCTGCCTGGTGATTATCGACCAAATAAACCTCCAATTTTTGTTATGAATCTCTTGTGTTTCATTGAAGCGATGCCGTTCTGGTTTTGTTTTGTGTCTCAGTGCTGAAGAAAATGCTGTCATTTTGTGTTACACTCTTGTTTCTGGGTTTGATGACCTCCGGAGTTTTGACAAAGGACGGCAGCAGGGCCATAAGAGTTTATGAGAGCAGTAAAAAGTGTCCGGAGGCAATCAGTCACCTTGACTTTGAATGTGAGAAACCGTCTATTCAGCATTTAACACCCCATTGTAATGTCCTTTACTTGCGCATGCTCAGATCTGAGGATCCTGAGACCTTCGAGAGCCAAGCAAACTGGACGATGGGACAATGAAAAAGTATTACAATAAGAAAATTCAGTAACCCCACACACACTTCATTTGTGCAACAGGTTAAACTACCTTTTGTGATGAGAAATAAAGGGAAGGCATCACCAGCTCATGGAAATGTGTTAAATTGTTTTCCTTTGTTATGATTATTTATTAAATATACTTTTCTTCCAAACGTCTCCAGTGAAATTAGTGAAAATAAAATATAGTAGGAGAATGACTAGCTATTTTCGCCCCAAATATTAGTAAACTAATTATTAGTTTACTCCAGTCATTTCACTCAGCGGCCATCTTTGAAACATCTCTTCTATGGCAGCTATGACCCTTTTCAAAGACTGATGACGTGATTTAACTATCATCAGCATCATAAATCCTGCAAAGTTTTTTGAGATTAAATTTTTTTTATTTTTTTTTTTACATGTAGCCTATTATAACACTTTGCTTTTTTATTATATTACCTTTGCATCAAATGACAGAAACGCTGCTGTGAGGGTGTTTACAGTTGCTGTTGGAGTGACGGTAAAGTTGACATCTTTCCCACCCAGCGCCAGACATCATTTGGACGTTGTTTTTTGGGCTAAATCAAGTCGTCCTGTCATGGCCTTCGTTTAGCTAAAAAAACTGAAGTTGAAATTTGGGCTTTGTTCGGTCCGTCTGATTTGGTCCAAATTTAGCCCAAAATTAGATGTTGAAAATAAAATATATTCATGTCTTATAATATATCATGTGGCCCATAGACTAGTTTTTAATCAATGTTTTGCAATTTTATTTCAACACGTTTACCATTTCTAAAGCTTTAGTGTTCTCAATCCATTTACAGTTTGATGATGGCCACAGGCCTACTATCTACTTAATAATGTATCAAGTTTTAGGATATTCGATCTGAATCTGATTATTAAATAATTCACTCCATCAATTCCACATTTATGTAAATACTGCTGCGTGACTTCTACGAGTTTTAAATGGGCGCGCGCGCTGAACATTCGAGATGCATTTGAACTGCAGCGGAGGGCGTTGCCATGGAAACCGCTCTGCACCTCAACTGACACGCAGCAAAACTCTCTCGCTGTTGTTTTCACTACTTTCAGGTAAGTTTAGTCCCTACAATTACACAAATAGTAACGTTACAAACAAATGTTTCTGATACTTTCTTTCACGTAAATGACACGCTTCCGTTTAATATTTACTTTAAAGAAATGGTTTATTGTCTTCGAAAAAGTCCGTTAGCATCTCAACCGTTAGGCTAATAAGGTAACGTTAGGTCTGACTGCCTTTATCAATCTCCCCCCCCCCCCCCCCCCCCCCCCCCCCCTTTTTGAAAGTTTTGAAAGCACTATTGTGGAGTTTTTATTTTGCTATTTGAGCAAATGGGAACACAAAATACATTTAATGTGTTCTCTCATTCACCGCTATATTTAACCAACTATGACGACTTTTGCCAATGCGCATGTGCAGTCATAAGCGCTCGTCTTCTAACGGCCGCTGCAGTGACGCATTGACTTTACTATTCGGCGATTGGCTCTTTTATTCAGAAGGCGGGACTTACTCCGCCATTTCGCGTTGCCCCTTTGTTTGTCTAACAAGTTTGCAGAAATTATTTTCCCACTGCAGTGCTCACTGAGGTAAATCTTACTTTGTATTTCACAAGGAAGGATAGGCTATAGCTATATTTCGTTAAAGCTGTTTTATTATTAACTGGGAAACATGTAAACGTAATTGACATTAAATGCTCGTAATATTCACACAACCTCAACTTCAAACTTAAACCTGTACTTTTTACAATACATCTTTTTACTTTAGGTTGACACCATTATTTCTTATGAATATTTACTATAGTTTTATTATAGTGTAAGTTAGGGATGTCAATTTTCACAAATTCCCATGATCGATCGTCGTTTAAATTAACGATCAATTAATCGATTAATCATTAGCCTTAATACTGTAATATGCGTCTGCTGCAGTGGCATATGGCCAACAGCATGAGGGTCTGCAAATGCTGCTCAAAACGTTCCTCACCAAATTAATGAGAATGGTTTTTAATCTAAATAAAGGGCTTGTAAGATTGTAAAAATGTTTCGATGTGATTGATAATTAAATTAAATAAATTATTTAATAATCAAATATAACGATTAATACAACGTGTCACCAGCGCCACCTCAGATGCGTGCTTGTCAGAATGTGTGTCTGTTGTGGACGTGCTCTTCCTGGAACAACGCGCTGGAAACGGCAACTAAACCCAATGAATTCACCACGATTTAATAAAATAGCGTTCTCATGTTATGTAATATGACAGTCCCAAATTAATCATCGTTATTATTAGTCGTGCATTCTGCTTGAGAGGCGCGCGCTGAATGAATAACCGATGAGCACTTTGCTCGCGCGTTATTTAACTCAAAGAAACGTGAGATTAATCAGATATATACAAAATAAACATATTACAAATTATCTCTGCACAAAATGACGTAAATGCACAAGTGAACTTGAACTAAGTTAGGTGCCATTCAGAATGACTCATGTTGTGGACGCGATCTTCCTGGAACAACGCGACACGGCAACTAAACCCAAATAATTCACAATGTTTTATTACAATATTGTTCTCTTTATAATGTTATGTAATATGACAGTCCCAATAGTCATTATTAGTCGTGCATTGCCGTTTGAGCTGCGCGCGCTAAAGATCAGGCTTTAGCGTCAATTCTTAACCAAATGCATCCAATATGAATATGAGATAAATCAGATCTAGATAGGCGTACACAAAATAAACAGTATTACAACTTACATTTGCAGAAAACAAAAGGCTGCGAATGCACACACAAACTTATAGTCATGATGAAAGTGTAAAATAGTCCCAAACATAACTCCGGCGCGCTCGCTCACATGTTTCACGGTTCAGCAGCATGCACGCGCATGAACCTGCTTAATCGATGATCGATAAGGTTTATCGATTAAATGTCTTATCGACAATTAATCGATCGTCGATTAATCGTTGACATCCCTAGTGTAAGTGTAGTAACCATGTTTTTTGTGGCAGCTTGGTTATCATTTGTTTAACCAAAGTTTTACTACACATATGGTTAAACTATGGTTAGTATTGCAAATCCATGGTTAATTTGTGGTTACCATGTTTTGTTTTTGTTTTATTTCAAGTTCAAATTTATTATAGCACATTTAAAAACAACCATAGTTGACCAAAGTGCTTAACAATGTCAGTATTTGTAGTAATTTTTGTAAGGGTTTTCACATATTTATTCGATTAACATTCAATCTTTTTTCTTGTTGCAAATGCAGAAGACGGTGGTTTATGTCCAGTGCTGTAACAAACGTTTCCATTACTTGGTTTTACCACCATGAGCCGTTCCTTTCTACTGACTCACGTCACAACCCATGGAGATGTGGCAGATTCGATTCCCCAAGCGCAGGGAAGTGACCGGTCTACTAAAGAAAAGCGTATAATGGCAGTGATGAATAACGAGAACTCAGAGAGTCTGAGTCTAAGATGTGAAGCTCTCATGATAGACAGAAGCTCTTTTGATGGTATTTATTATCTTTATAATGTGCCTGATGTTATTAGCCACAGCCTGCTATTTTTAGGATTGAATGATAGATGAATGCATCTCTCTAATGAAGAACGCCATGTTGAACTGTCTGTACAACCCTTAACAGGAGCCGCAAGACGCCAAGAGCTTTTAGGACATCTTCCCATGAGAAGACCCGGCCAAGCAAGCCAACCTGCCAGAAGCTAAGCAGACAAAAAGCCTTCAGAAACCGGCCTTGTAAATGGATGCTCTGGTGGATAGATGCCATGCCCAGAATGACCTGGAGGAGTCTGGGAAGAGCTGGTGTTTATTCACAGAAGGATCTTCACTAAGTTTCCTTTCTCTTCAAAACTGCATCAACCAGCCGTTGTTCAGCTACAGGTACAAAACAACAAGTGACCTGAGCTCTGGACATTAGCTGAGCTATTGTGCTACTATTTACCTCTTCTCATAGAAGAGCATGTATCCATTCTTCTCAAAGTTGCGTGACGCCTTTGACCAGCTTGTTCGTGTGATGCTAGCGTCACTGCACTCCAGCCAATCAGAGCTTCTGAAGTCCCGTACGTGACTGATGTAGTGCCCTACAAGACTGAGGATCTTTAGCATGAAGCTTAATGAGTGAATGAGATGACTAGAAATTTAGAAGAAAGTCTAACCACAATACAAACTGCTGCCCAGATGTGACACGACTCTGGCTAGTTTATACTGTGTGCTGCTGCAATCTGATGCTTCCATCTGTTGAACACAAACACGGATTATTAATGTTGCTGCGTTTCAAAAGTTTATGAACATCCTCTATTTTCATCTATCTATCTTATCTATCTATCTATCTATCTATCGTTCTATTGTTCTATTGTTCTATGTAACATTCTCGATCTATTGTTCTATATAACATTATCTATCTATCTATCTATCTATCTATCTATCTATCGTTCTATCTATCGTTCTATCTATCTATCGTCTATATAACATTATCTATCTATTGTTCTATATAACAGGGGTTCCCAAACTTTTCCATGACAAGGCCCCCCAAATACCATTAGTTTCTGGCCAAGGCCCCCCTTTGCAGGATGTGTTATTAAACCCATCGACAATACTACGGCAAATGTAGAAATAAATAAATAAAACCTCTAGGTGAACATCAGATTATGTGATGGTGTTTGATATCAGCCTATCAGAAAGATTATAGAGATGAACCGATTACAATTTTCTAGGCCTATTTCAATTTTTTCTTTGAGTTTGACCTGCTGATAAAGATTTTAGCCGATTCTGATTTAATTTTTTCTAACCACTTTTCAGCACACAAAAATATTAATTTTCTATTTTGTTCTATTTTATTATATATGAATATGTTTGTCTTAATTTTCTTTTCTGACATAGCCTACACCAGTTCTTGTTAAAACACACTAGACATGCAAATTATGTGCATTTTAGGCACTTTTTGTGTGAAATCATTTATTTTGTCCATCAAAAGTGTGCTTTCACTTTAATTGAGCCTGAGCTGCGCAGCAAAAATAGACTCTGCACCGAAACCGCTTCTCACGCGACGCTTACGCGCTGCTCCTGCTCGCGGTGTGAATGCACTCATTGATAACACGCACGCCGAAAAAATATGCGCCGCTCGTGCTTGCGATCTGAAACGGCCGTATAATTCACGAGGTTTCCTACATGTGCGTTCTCGTGTGATGCTGATGTTGCGCGATGTTAATTATGCGGCACCAGAGTGTATTTAGACCGGCATAAAACCTGCATATGTCAGACTGACCGGCCGGTCGCCGATCACATGAAGATCGTCCAATTCCGGTCACCAGCCAATCAAACAAGTATAATGTTCAGATAGGCTATGCGACAAATTATTATAATGCTATTTCATAACAATACTCATAATAATATATATTTTTTTTTCCCATTTTTCTTCCAACTTGCTGCAGCGCCCCCTGGCGGCCCCCACTTTGAAAACCCCTGCTATATAACATTCTATCCATCTATATATTTCCTCTGGTCTTGCAGGCTCATCATCTCTATTCCCCTTTTTTCTCTTTTGCTGTTGCTTTGAGCTTTTTATCTTTATCATTGTCATCTCCATTGCTCTCTGCTGAAGATCATACATAAAATAAGAAAACACTTCAGTACATATGCAATGCTGAAACATCTTTCAAATGAAATGTTGTTTTCAGAGCAAATGTCTTACTGACGATTTCTTTTAGAGTAATTCAAATGACTGGCCAGCAGAGGGCAGATGTTTGTTTGATGAACTGACACGCACCTGAGCTGCAGGACAGTGAAAACTTCTGGAACTTCCAGTCGATCCTTGAGTTTTCGCATTGAGGATCTGGTGTCAAAGTGCATGACCAGAAGTACCATCACCCTGTAGAGAGATTCAAATGATCAGAAGTTATAAACATGCGCATGTTGAGTTATTCTGCAGGGTACTGACTAATTAACTAAGTTTCATACCTCTGAGGCTGTAGTGCCGGCACACTCGCTGCATGAGCATTCAAATGAAGATGTCTGGAGAAAGCAAACGACACAGACATCAGAAGCCACATCCTCCTGCTGATATGATGTAATCGGTGCTGTCACTCACTTTGAAGTGCTGCTGCAGGCTGTGAGGCTTCTCCGAGGGCTGATGACCAGAACATCAACCTCACATTAATGAATCTGAGAAAAGAGCACAGGGGTGGATGTGAGATTATACCTGTCACAGGTGCGCAGGCGTTTGAGCTGGAACTCCATATTGGCTTCTGGGAAGGTGTATTTAGGCCAGAAATTCACCCTTTTCCTTCAGATGGGACAAACAAACCATCAAGAACTCATTGGCGTCCGGAGAGGAGAGAAAGCGAAGGATAACAAGGTTAAACTCCCTCACCTGCCGATGATCTCCCCTGAAATCTGGATGGCGAGTTTCAATGTTTCAGTCTCTTCACTGTAGACAAGAGCTTCGCCTTCAGCTTCTCTTCATTGTCTTTCAGCCCGGTCATATGCAGGTCATTAAGCGCCCTTTGTAATTTGTATAGAATGGCTTTAGTTTTGCTGCGTCGAAATTGTAATTTTCCCATGTATCACTGCATAAATTCAGTGTTGGTACCTGAGCATTGCACTTCCCTCATTCCTCTGCTCCCGCTGGAAAAGGACGTCATTCCTGAAGGGGGAAACGGCGAGGAGCAATGCAACATCAAGTTCATGTAGCATGTGTTTCTTAAATTGGGAAAACGTTGACAGGAGGTCTTCAGTTAGAGGACAACTGTGAAAGCAACTTCAGATCTGACTATATGTGTTCAAGCTTTAACTAGTAGTGGACATCCCAACATTTACTCCAAATGCTTGATTTTGTTTGACAATGCTGTCATCCTATCATCCTCCGTGTGGCTCCCGCTGCTCCACCTCGATCTGCTCCTGCTGTGGACTGCACTGGATGAGCCACAGTATTTCAGTCTGAGACAAACCATTAGACTGCGCCCTCATACTGGCCAACACACAGAACGCTGGGAAAACATCAGGAACATGTTAAATAATGGACTGGAAGAAATCCTGCATCTGAAAGGTAGGACTCATTCATTCACTTGAGCTTTTTCTTTTTATCATTGTCATCTCCACTGCTATCTGCTGTATATCATACATAAAATAAGAAAACACTTCAGTACATATTCAATGCTTAAAAATCTTTCAAACTAAATGTTTTCACAGCAAATGTCTTCCTGATGATTTCTTTTAGAGTAATTCAAATGACTGGCCAGCAGAGGGCAGATGTTTGTTTGATGAACTGACACGCACCTGAGCTGCAGGACAGTGAAAACTTCTGGAACTTCCAGTCGATCCTTGAGTTTTCGCATTGAGGATCTGATGTCAATGAATGAGGCATTTATATAGCGCTTTCATATGTACACCCAAAGCGCTTTACAATCCAGTCAGGGGATCTCTCCTCAACCAACACCAGTGTGCAGCATCCACTTGGATGATGCGACGGCAGCCACAGTACAGCGGCGCCAGTGCGCTCACCACACACCAGCTATAGGTGGAGAGGAGAGAGTGATAGAGCCAATTCAATGGATGGGGATTATTAGGAGGCCATGATTGGCAAGGGCCATTGAATGGAATTCGGCCAGGACACCAGGGTTACACCCCTAGTCTTTATGAGAAGTGCCATGGGATTTTTAATGACCACAGAGAGTCAGGACCTCAGTTTAACGTCTCATCCAAAGGACGGTGCTTGTTACAGTATAGTGTCCCCATCAGTTTACTGGGACGTTACGACCCACACAGACTACAGGGTGAGCACCCCCTACTGGCCTCACCAACACCTCTTCCAGCAGCAACCTGGTTTTCCAAGGAGGTCTCCCATCCAGGTACTGACCAGGCTCAGCCCTGCTTAGCTTCAGTGGGCAACCAGTCTTGGGCTACAGGGTGATATGGTCAAAGTGCATGACCAGAAGTACCATCACTCTGTAGAGAGATTCAACTAATCAGAAGCTATAAACTTGCGCATGTTGAGTTTTTCTGCTTTCTGCTTTTTCTAATTAACTAAGTTTCATACCTCTGAGGCTGTAGTGCCGGCACACTCGCTGCGTGATCCTTCAAATGAAGATGTCTGGAGAAAGCAAACGACACAGACATCAGCCAATCAAAAGCCACATCCTCCTGCTGATATTATGTAATCGGTGCTGTCGCTCACTTTGAAGTGCTGCTGCAGGCTGTGAGGCTTCTCCGAGGGCTGATGACCAGAACATCAACCTCACATTAATGAATCTGAGAAAAGAGCACAGGGGTGGATGTGAGATTATACCTGTCACAGGTGCGCAGGCGTTTGAGCTGGAACTCCATATTGGCTTCTGGGAAGGTGTATTTAGGCCAGAAATTCGCCTTTTCCTTCAGATGGGACAGACAAACCATCAGAAACTCAAAATCATCTCCCTTTAACTTGTAGTGGACATCCCAACATTTACTCCAAATGCTTGACTTTGTTCGACGATGCTGTCATCCTATCATCCTCCGTGTGGCTCCCGCTGCTCCACCTCGATCTGCTCCTGCTGTGGACTGCACTGGATGAGCCACAGTATTTCAGTCTGAGACAAACCATTAGACTGCGCCCTCATACTGGCCAACACACAGAACGCTGGGAAAACATCAGGAACATGTTAAACAATGGTCTGGAAGAAATCCTGCATCTGAAAGGTAGCACTCATCCATTCACTTGTTAGTCTTTGTAAAATATTCAGTGCTATAAAACTACTGTGATTTAAGTTTCTTTTTTAAGGTAAAGATGTAACTTTTTTACATTTTTTTTTTATTTAATTGTGTTTCAGGTTTATTTGTTCAGACTGTGAGTGTTCGCACTGGATCGTTTGTTCTCCTACAGGATCATCTTTGACTTTAAGGTCCAGTTGTACATATCCTGATGGATATATATTTCAGTCAATGTCATGGATAGGGATGGGTATCGTTAAGGTTTTAACGGTATTACTACTCTTACCGATACTCCTTATCGATCCGGTACTTTAACGGTATTCTTATCGGTTCTTTTTGTTATATTTTGTATATATAAAACATAATTAATAGGCTATTGCTTTATATTTTGAAATGTAAAATAAATATTAATAGCAAAATAAAAAGCAATGCTTTAACAAAGCAAATAAAACATGTATGTTATGCAGAAGGGTGCAGGGTTTTGTGTTTTATCTACAGAAGACATAGGACACCAAAAACAAATGTACAAACGCATGGTCAAACAAACAAAGTATACAATAAAACGAATATACAAATTATATACCCAGTGCTTTAATTTCAGTAATGTCGACATTACTGTGCAGGTGAGTATGGGCTAAAAAGACATCTAATAAAGTAATCAAATGTAAAATAACACTGCATAGTTTATCATAGATAGATCAAAGCTTATAAAAGCCAAAATTATTCATTCAAGAGCTGCAACTGATTTTCTCTTTGCCTTTTGTTGTTTGATTCACATTAATGGAGTAATCGTCAGCACGTTTATTAGACTGCTGCCTCTTTAAGACCAAATGCAGATCTAATCATTATTAGGCCTACATCATATTTTCTCCCAACTATTTACGCCCATTTAAGACATACACTGTTTTTAAAGTGTTAAAATGTGTTTAATATCAAAGAGCTAAAGTGTAACCATATACGTTTGATTGTTTAGTTCGCCTCATCGTCACTCATTAAGAAGTGCTGTTGTGTTGTGCACGCCGTGGCTCCGCATGAAAGACCGCGTTCTCCCACACACTCTCTCTCTCTCTTTGGCAAAAATGCATCACAGACAAATGGTTCAATATTATTATATAGAAGTGGCTGGCGAGATTAAATTAGCAAGATAACGTCTTTATAGCAATAATAAATAGCACATGTGTACTTTCTTAATTTCTCCAGTACCGACAGCAGAACCGATAACGTCCGAGCTTATCGATCCAGCGGTCTTTCAAAATTCAGCACCGGGGCCCGTTTAATACCGGGTTTCGGTACCCATCCCTAGTCATGGAAACACAGATCAAATAATGCTGATCCCAGCAAGGAATCCCAGTATAGAAATGATTCCTGAGACCTAACAATTAATTGTCTGAAAGAGACAGATGCGGGCACATATTACTTTGAGCTTTACTTACAGTAAAGGAAACTATCTTTAACTCAAGCACTCAAACGGAATTCACTGTACATGTCACAGGTACATATATCTCAATTAACTACTTTCCCTTGATTTGAATCTTATTTTCATTCTATATATAGAGAGAATGAAGATTATAGAGACATACGTGTGTTTTTTATTAGATCTTCAGGTGACTGTTGACTTTGAGTTTGTGACTGAAGGTCAGAGTAAGACCAAGAAACTCTCCTTCATCTGGTGGAAGAACGAGAGGCATTTAGGATCTGCATCATTCCCGCCATTCAGTGGTGGGCCGCGAGGATTTAGCGCTTTCAAACGTTCCTCTTGGCCGAGATGCTCCTCAGTGTCAACCGTGAGTGAGTCCTCATGAGAAACTCTTGGTCAGTGTCATTGTGTGAATGTGAAACTGATCGATTATTTACAGCTCCAGATGTGAATTCGACAGATAGAATCATAACGGTGTCGTCACTGCTGACTCTCATTGCTCTGCTGTTGATTTGTGCTGCTCTGTGGATGATGTGAGTCTCTGATCAGGTGCTTCTTTGCATTTAGTAAAAGCTTTTATCCAAAGCCTCATGTCATCATGTTTATGTTCTCTGTCTTTCTAAACAGAAGGAAAAAACGACAATCCCTTAAAAGACCCGAAGAAAAAGAGCACAACAAACAGGTACCTAAAAAAAAAAAAAGCTCTAAGGACGTTTTTGTAACAACCACAATAAGGGTATAAATGAGCGGCTTACATTTTGCTAACGTTCCTTTTACGTTGCAAAAACGTTATTTCTAAACTTCCAGTTTTGAAACATTTAAAAAATTTGGGGTTATGAGAACATTAGGGGAACATTCCATTTCGTACTCAACATTTGAATGTTCTCTGAACGTTCTGAAACATTTAACATTTAAACAAACATTAGACCATTTTTTCCCCCCATAAACGGTGTAAATAACGTTTTTGTGCTTACATTGAGAACATTATTAACCCTCTGGGGTCTAAGGGGTTTTTGAGGTCTGTGAGATGTTTTGACATGCCCTGACATTTGTGCTTTTTTCAGTTGCTTATAAACATATTAATGGCAAAGGTGTAATTACACTCTATTTAGCACAAATAGGGGTACCATAATATGCGAGCAACATCTATTTACATATTTGTATTTTTGAGGGAATAATGTTTATGCATGGTTATTCAAAAAACTAAACATTAATGTTTCTGAAATAAGGCCACAAAACACATACTTAACATGTGTCCACAAGACTTTTGACTAATGGATGTAGTTGCCTAGTGTTTTTTCTTCAAAATGATCTGAAAATCACCCTGCCTAATCATTCACATAAAACAATACATTGATTTAAATTTTTTTAAACAGTTTTTGCTTCCAAAGGCAATTTGCGCAGGGGCGTGACTTGCTGTGATTCACACCTGAGAAGACAAAGACCCTGCATACTAATGAGCCTTTCATTCAGGTGTGTCACACAAGAAAGAATGCGAGGACAAAAATAAATAAATAAATTATATATATATGTATATATATATATATATATATATATAATACAAATATAAATGAAAGTCAAAACAGGGTCCCCGCGGGTCCTTAAAAAGTCTTAAAACGTCTTAAAATTTTCGATTTTTAAGGCCTGAAAATGTCTTGAAATCTGAAATTTCTGATAAGGAGGTCTTAAATTTCATCCGGTGACCTTAAATTTCTTGTCCGACTCGTCATCCGTTGTTTTGTTTTTTTACCGCAATTTGACCAACCTGCATCATCCCATAGGTGACTGACGAGTAAGTGATTGATGAATGCGTTGCGTTGATGGTTTGCCGCCCACACCAGCTCTGGTGAGCTGTGCCGCTATGCTTCGCCACATTATTCTGTGTCGTGTCGCAGACGCAGTGTTAATTTCGTTAATGAAAACTATGAAAAATGTTCGTTGACGACCTTTTTTTCCCTGACTAAGACAAGACGATGAGAGTGAGAGACGATACCCACGTGACATCATTAAACGATAACTGTGACTATATCAACACATACAATATCGTCGACGAGAAAAGAAATAGGCTACAAAGAAAAGAAGTTGTTTAAAAAAATACAAACTTGACCAAAAGCACTTGTTTTTGTCGAATAAAGGACACAACAGCAAATGACAGACTGTGTTTACGAGCGTTCATGCTTACAGTTGCCAGATTTAAATAATGTAAATCCCCAGTCGGAGCTATTCATTTAAAATAACTCGTTTTCTACTCGGTCTTGTCAATATATCTGGCAACCATGCGCGAACCTCTCTGCTGAAAAATCGCGGATGATCTGAAAACACAGACAAGTAAGTTGGAGTTCAGTGATCTTCATTTGAGATTTTCTACTTAAATTAATTAAAGTGTCATTCAGTTGGTCTGTGTTCTGTCACGAGCCGCTTGCGCTGTTTGTGCGACTAAATCTGCGATCAAAATGCAGGCTGATATCCAGCAGTGTTTTTAATGTTGATCATATTATTGCTTATTATTGCTATTTTGCAACGAAAGCCACAGCAGAACTGCAGCACACAGTGGTGATTCGAGAACGAATCTGTGGCTTTGGACGAATCGTGAGATTCAATGACCCGTTCATAAATACAGCCACTTGCTTTGTTACTGATGAATGAATGACTCGATGACTCACTTATAAAGACAGTGACTTACCGCCACCTACTGGCGATTTTAATTTAATATTTAAAAGTATCACTTCGTTTTTTACCATCATTGCATATTGAACATTGTTTTATTTAAAGCATTATTTATTTTATAAAAGTATTTATAAAGGTAAAAAATGAACTGGAAAAAATCGATTAAAGGGGCAGATATTGTCCCTTAATGGAAAAGGTGTGACTGCAGTCTAAGTGCAAGAGGGGTTACGGCACTCCAAAAAATTGGAGAACCACTGAACTAAGGAACAGGGATATGTAGAATTGCACAAGTGCTGCTAAAGAGTGCAATGTCAATACAGCCTGTTACCTTGATTCAAATTTCTCATAAGCTTAATTGAATTGGCCTAAAGCGAAAAATGATTTTTTTTGTCTAAAGACTACATATAAAATAGCTACCAAAATTAATGTCGGTAACTGCAGTTTGACTAAAAGTAATGTCTAAAAATGCAATGACTTTTCGTCAACTAAAACTAGACTAAAACTATGAAAGACAAAATGACTAAAATGTGACTAAGACCACTAAATGACTAAAATGTGACTAAGCATTTTCATCTGAAGATTAAGACTAAAACAAAAATGGCTGCCAAAATTAACACTGGTCGTGTGTCGTGCTGAACATTTTCAATTTTCAATTTTTTTTTTTTTTTTTGTCGTGGTAGTCTTAAATTTGCCTTTTAGAGGACTTAAAAAAGGTCTTAAAAGTCATTAAATTTGCTGTTAAAAAATGTGCAGATACCCTGCAAAAGCACATTTTTAGTACATAGTCATACCTGGAAATAAATCCTGTTCAAATAGGCTATATGGACCATTCTACAGAATTAGTTAGAGTTAGAAAGTTAGAGTTCTCAGAGAGGAAAAAAAGGTATTTTTTCAAAAAAATGTTATACATTCAAATTGTATAATTTCCAAGGTAAACATTTCTAGTATGCAGTTAATTCTCATACTGTATTTTCAGAAAGGTTTGGAATATATCCTCTCCTCAAATGTGTCACTAATAAAAAACAATAATATTAAGATTTTTTTTTACATCTTGTCTTTTTAAATTTTTTTTTAAGTAGGCCTATAGCCTGGATTTTATCATTCATATTTCAAAGTTAAGGATTCATTAGTTTGATATAGTCTACATTGGAACAAACACTATAATAACATCTTAGATTATGAGCTTATTTTTGACAAAACATTCTAACGTTATATATTTAACATATGAGCAGAAACTGGTTAACTAAAGCTTATTTGATGTCTATTTTAGAGTAAAAATCTTTATAATCTATCCCAAACTAGTCAACTAAATGTTGTCTTTTATATTTCGTCTGTAACAACAACAGTGCGAATTTGTGCCGTTCATTCATCACACAGAGAGAGACACGCGATTCATATTAAAACAGTATTCGCGATTAGAACAAAACACTTAAGAATAAAAAACTTACTATGATCCTCGCTGGATCCATGGCTCCTCGAAGTGAAATTAATCCAGCACTTCTGAGGTAAATTATCCAGAATTATTCCTCACAGCCTCGCAAAACGTCACAGACTACCGGTACATTAATCTGAACTTGGTGTTTTATCGAGCTCGTGTGGGCGTTGGCAAGTTTCAGATCATTTGCGTTTGAATAGCGCGCGCTCTCTGTGGGCGTGGTCACATTAAAAGATAATTAGCTGAAATGAGAACGCCTGGCATCTCTCTCTTTTTATATAGATTACATAAACACAGAATATTTGTTTTAGTTTTGAATTAGATAATTTAAAAGTACACACTTAAATGATTATAAAGATATATTGATCATGCCTGTGTGACTAGTATTCGCTGAGTTTTGTTTACGTTTAGAGACGTGCTCCAGAAAAAAAGTTCACGGAGACGAAGAGGCAGAAAGCACACCCTGTTTATTTTCTTTATTTTACAAAAGCACAATGTTTTATTTCGATTGTAAGTGGACCCATAAAAAAGTAGACATTTAACAGTTTATTTTTTCATATTTCTTAAGTGTGTATGACCAAAAGTGACGGAGTATTTTAAGTCTATTTTGTGAAAAAAATCGCGCAAAACGCGCCGGCGCGTTTCTCGACTCCAGAGGGTTAAAGACTAGAAAACTTTGAACACACGTTCTATTAACGTTATGCTCATAACATTTGAACCACAATGTTATAATGTAATATAATATTAACCAAAATTCTGAGAATTCCCTGTTAGCTGAGTAATCTTCACCACAACCACAAGTCTTTAATAGACTGATGTGTAAAACTAGTTTCAAACATGAACCTTTGATGTGTCTTTTCTCCAGAATTACACCGTGAATGAAAATGACCAAACACCAGACATGGCTTTTGACCTGAAGGATTGGCGAGATGGATCTGAGAAGACTTGTTTATTTCAGGCTACAAAGTAAAATGCTCCACACAACATCTGCAGAGGAAGCTATAGTTCTGTTTCATCCTTTCAAGAGTGCCACATGACTGCCCACTAGTGAACATCACAACAACAACAACAACAACAGGAGCCTATTATTGAGGTACAGACAGTAGACAGGATTCATATTTATACACACCACACTGTTTTTTTAATGATCTCAAAGCTTTGGTCTTTGTAAGTATCAGTTGTGGTTCGTTTAGGTTGTCGGTTTTGTTTCACAGACTGATTTTACAGCTGTATCTCAATAGTAGCTTATGATTTGTGAATTCAGGAACTGTTTGACAGTCGGTCACAAAATCACCCAGTTTACCTGAATTTACTCTGATAAAAGTGAAAGTCATTCATATTGGAGACAGTATGTATTACGTCCGCTAGGGGTAAGACGCAATAAATTGAAGACTGAAGAAATGCGACAGGCTTCCAGCAGGCCGTCAGACCAAAGGAACCAAAGGACAAAACCAAAGAAAATAAACACCATAAATTATAACAAGATTTATTGTAGTTAAGAGTTATCACAGAAGTAGATAACAAGAAGTTAGACCACATTCATCAGTGGGAACCACTGGTCCAAACAAAAATAATAAAGTAGGTTATAATTAATCTACAGAAGACCGAGTAAAGCAATAAAAATCAAAAGAGTGGCATTTTCGTCAGAGAGACCCAAGTCCCAAAATAACAAACAAAAACCCCAATCTAACAAAATAAAAGGGCAACGTAACTAACCTAACACAAAGAAAAGAAAAGAAACTACAATAACACTTCCCTACCTACGCTCTTCGAAAAAACATAAGAAAAGAATATTTACCCCAAACAAAAGAGCAGGTCTCTCCTACATAACCACACGCTACATAAAACACGCAACCACAAGAAACATGACCACATTTATGTTTGATCTGACGGCTGGCAGGAAGTCCGCGCCATTGCGACCGACCCGAAGCCGCAACAGTCTTCCCTCTCAACCGGAGGAGAAGGAGTTTTTAAACAGGACCGCCAGCTGATCGTCCAATTACCGCCGGCAGGCTGTTATGGAATCACCAGTAACCTAAAACCCACAGAAAACAACACGTACACAAATCTTATATAAATACATGAGGACAAAACATGAGGACAAATACACATAACGTAACAGTATGTAAAATTGTATGTCAGCTTTCATACAGAAACATGCTATAAGTTTCAAGGTTGGTTACAAACTTTATTTCATCCTACAGTCATATAAAACTATTTGGCCTTCCATTGAGGAATGCAGAAAATAAGAATAGATGATAATCTACAAATTAATAATTTACAATTGTTCTGCACATTATTTCATATTCCTCTCCACCTATAAAATGCTCAGCTGTTTCTTTACCACAGCGGTTCTCAAAGTGTGGGGCGCGCCCCACTGGTGGGGAATAGAAACGTGACAGGTGGGGCGCGCAAACGGGAGGAAATTTTCCTTTTTATTCCTTTATATCTTTATTCGTTCATGGCGAGTCCGCATCGTCAACTTCGTGCGCTTGAGTGCGGCTATATAACGCTCGCTCATTATCCTGTATAGCCTTTGAGTAATTAAATCAATATAAAGGGGCGATTTGTCCACTAATGGCTTAAATGAACAACTACTAGTCGACTAGAAAAAACATTATTCCACATACTTTCGAACAGCAGGCCATTCTGGGTTGAGCGAGCAAAATGAGCGAGAGGAGCGGAATATTCAGAAATGCGCTCTCCGCTCACATGCTCTGATCGGAACAAAGGAATATTACAATAATGAATCATTAGTTTATATCTTATACACTGCCCATCATTTTAATCCCATATCAAACACAGTATGTTATGTCTATTTTATTAATTTTTTTATTTCACGTTTTTAAGGACAATATTATGTTAGTCCACAGCCCCCCACCAGGGGGTGCTGATGCTATGACGAGGGGGGCTGCAGCGCCCCCCTTCCAGCGCTACTGTGGGTAACAGGCTATTGTGGGCAATAACACAACATGGATCAATTTGTGACATGGACCTCAAATTTTGACACAACTACACTTATTTGATGTAGATAGGTAGTTTGTATTTAGATACAACTTGTTACTATACTGATACTACTTGTTACTTCAATAAGTTGGAACATTTTAAGCTTGTTGCGTATTTCATTAGCATTGTGTTGGGGCGATGGGGGGGCAGGTGGGGCTTGAAAATTCCCCCTTCTCCAAAGTGGGGAATGACCGAAAAAGTTTGAGAACCACTGCTTTACCAGAAATAACATTATGAGCTGTGCTACTTCTGATTACAGATCATATTAACAAACATGGCTGGCTCATGTTTCCATATCTGTCTCAGATAGGTTATATTTTGTCTTAGTTTTCTTTGTGTTCAGTTTCTGTTTGCCTGTTTTATTTTGACCTAGTTTGACAGTTTTTGTCTATGATTCATCCCATTCACCTGTTAATCGTTAATTATCTCATTAGCTCCGTTGTTTTCTCAGTGTATTTTATGCCCTGTGTTTGGTCCTGTTTAGTTATTTGTTATGTCCGCATTAATGTTTACTGGTTGTTCTGTTCACGTTTTTTTTTTTCATTTCTGAAAGTAGTTTTGTTATTTTGAGCTTGTTATTAATTAAGACTGCTGCGGATAGATCCTCTCCCTTTTTATCTCTGCTGCAACCAGCAAATGACAATATCCAGTCAAAAAATGATAATAAGCTTTATTATGATACTGTTCGTAAATGCGTGTACATCACTTTTAACAAGGCCGTATTGAGCAGATCAAACTTGCTAATATTGCTAGAAAAGTTTTGGATACCTTGTATATTAATAGATGAGCAGAAACAATGTATTTCATGAACAATCAGAACTTTTCTTTTGGGTTATGAATCATACAGAGTATATATATCCCATTAAAACCATTTTTTCTAATTTTTTCTTCATTTAAATTCTTTATTTTGAAGTGTAATTAATTTAAAACAATTAAAGAAACTTGCACTAAATGAAATGTAGTTTTATAAGTGCTCAGTGGATTGATAGTCACACAGTTTTCAATCGGACAGCATTAAATAAAAAAGAAATAAAACGTAAACATACAATATATTATTTTCTCAAAGGCTCTTGAAGATACTTGTAATTTTTAATCTGCCTCTGGAGCAGAATACAGCATCTGTTCATTGAAATACTTCGTACACGTACAGTACAAAGATGGTGACCAGTGCATAGGTTGCGAGGCCGATACCAAGAGCGACATTGTTCAGGACCAACGCCGTTCTGGAGGACGCGATCGCTAAATCTTGCCGTCCAGCTCTGTTATTATTTCGAGTCTGCAAAAACAAACACAATAAAAAAAAAAAAAAATTGTGTTTTATAAACATGAAAGGTATGTTTTCCTTTCATACTAAAAATCAGCCTTTTTCATTTTGTAATTTCATCATTGCTTTTGATGCCTCCAAATGCAAATCCAAATTTCAAAGTTGTGGCGATCAAATACTCTTGAAGTGAGAGCTAATACTTACAGCGGCCGAGTGGACGACAGCACCGATTCCCAGAGGGAAACAGCAGAACAGCATAGTAAAGATGGAGTAGCACAAGTAATCCGACATATAAACGGGCGCTTGTGTGGTGGTCATGAACACAGTGGGCTGAACCGTGACCCCTGTGTGACCAGCGTACGGTCTTTGTGGATATGCAGACATGCCTGGATATGGCTGTTGTTGGGGAAATGGCTGTTGTAGGACATACGGCTGTTGTTGGGCATACGGGCCCTGAGGGCCACCAGGAGCTGCGTACGGCTGGCTGGGATATCCAGGAGGGTTGGGATAGGACGATGGGCACGGGTATCCGGCACTAGGGTGTTCCTGGTACGGTGGCGGCGCAGGCGGACCCATCCAGGGCTTCTGTGATGGATTCTGTTCATCTGGAGCGCCACTGAATGAGGGGTTTATTCTCCCGATTGTTGGTCCTTGATTGTACATTTCTTCTCTTGTACTCGTGATCTCTTTGGTTTCGTGCTTCTTGCTGGTGAATCTGCCGTCAGTCTTGTGTTTTCATGAACCTTGTCCTCTGATGGTGACGTGCAAATTTATGGGACTCTAATGGGAGGTGGTTTACAGCGTGATAGGGAAGGTTCAGCGGAGATTCAGTGTAATAATTGCTTCATCTTGAACATTACACACAATACAGAGTTTCTTAACTGGTTGATCACGTGAAGCCGTGAAGTCAAAGGTGCAATTAAATCATAAAAAAAATTCAACAACTTTAATCAAGATTAGTTAGAATTGCAAAACATGCATCTTTAATTAAAGGTTTACATAAGTTTCACATTATGAGCTGTGCTACTTATGATTTCAGATCGTATGCATGAACATGTCTCATATCCAGTCAGATACCTTGTAAAACTTAATATGAAGAAATTATGAGCTTTACTACATAAGACTGTTCACACATTAATGTGTATTACTGTTACGTCTTCCCCTTCAGTCTGGGAGTAGGCTAAATAGGGAACGACAAACAATAAATGTGTGATGCGACCTTGAAGATCTTCAACTCTCCAGCCCCAGACGATTTAGCGCTCGTTGCACTCTTTGTTGTTGGGTTACAATGTGTGTCTGTCATAACATTCAGTTGGGTTGATGACATTAATGATAAGTTAAAAGCTGTGTGGGTAACGTTGGATGGAGGATACATCTTTTCTCCTGTTTAATGGATGGTTAGGGAGTGAGGGAAGGTATATGTTGTTTTGTTTTCTTTATTTATGTATAGTTTGTAATTTTGGTTTATTCATAATGTTTTATTTAATATCCCTGGTTACTTTTGAACCCCTGCTTAGTGTAAAAATAAAAGGCAGGCATTAGGGTTGGGCGATGTCAACCAATTTGGCATCAGACGATGTCTACAGTGAAACATCCCGATGGACGATGACATCAGGGGGGGGGGGGGGGGGGTACATTCTCATTTTCGTAACATTCTCATTTTCCACTAGATATTTTCCTCTACATCTCATCAGCAATTTCGATTTCGGCCCGCTCTGCACCAGCTGACCACCAAGGAGCGAATGTACAGTGACGTGACATCACTGCCAGATTCAAACTGTGCTTTCGCGCTGAGCCAAAGACGGATGCGCTCAGCGCTTGTCATAGACTATATCACAACTGTTCAGTGTTTTTAAGCACATAATATTTATTTTAGGTTTCAGACATTTAAATACATATAATTTATAGCGAAACAATACATTTATAGTTTGTAAAATACACAATGGTGTCTATGGAAGCAGCAATAACAATCCATTCAAATATATTTGCCAACGGTTTTATTCATATCAGAAACACAGTGTTAATAACTATATAGTTAACTCTATTCTACTCCAAGGTCACTGACCACTTACTTTCATGTATTTCGGGAGAAACTGATGAATTCACGTGCTGTAATAAATCCAACAGATTCCTATCTCTGAACTGCGGCCCAAACAAACATGACGACGCCCATCTCACGTTACAGATCAAGATAATTTATCAAGGTTTTTTTAAACGACAAAACAAGCTCACTTACACATATTTGAGAATCGGAATAGAAGATAGTTGATGACATGGTAAGCAAGTTTGTTAATATTTAGAAATAAAAGCGCTACATCTGTCGTACAGCGCTATTTTGGCTGTGGTGAATCACGTGCCAAGCATGAGACGTGTCACCATGGAAACACTTTTTTAAAACCCTAATGTTTGGTTGTTTGTGACACGGGTGCTGAAGAGTTGAAGATCCAGAAGATCTCTCCACACATTTATTGTTCATCGTTCCCTATTTACCCATAGACTGAAGGGAAAGATGTAACAATTGGGCTCTCGTCAGGGATCTAAAGATAGAAATAGAGAGAAAAATACCCTCTAATAACACTCTTTGTATAAATAGCAGAGGCTAGTTTTGAATACATCCTTGGACCTAACATTACATTTAACAAGGCTATAATGAGCAGATCAATCTTGCATAAATTGCTAGAAAAGATTGTTTCCTTGTATAATAATAGATGAGCAGAACACTTAATGTATTTCATGAACACACACATATACAGTATATATATATACATATATATTATTTTGGGTTATGAATCATACTTTTATATCAATCAATAAAACCAAAAAACTCAAGAGTCCTTTTTCTCCATTAAAAATACCTTATTTTGATGTGTAATTTAAAAGAATGAAAGAAACTTGCACTAAATTAAATCTAGTTTCATAAGTGCTCAGTCCATTGATAATAATACAGTTTTCAGTCTGACAGCATTAAAAAAAATGTAATAAAACAAACATACATTAAATTAGTTCCTCAAGACGTCTTGAAAATACTTTTAATTTCTTCTGCAAAATCATGAATAGCAGAATTTGAAGCAGAATACAGCATGTGTTCATTAAATTATGCCATACGCCCACAGTACGAGGAGGGTGGTCACTGTGTAGATTGTGAGGCCGATACCGAGAGCGACATTGTTCAGGACCAACGCCGTTCTGGAGGATCTGATCGCTAAATCTTGTCGTCCAGCCATGTTAGCATCTCGAGTCTATGAAAACAAACACAAAAAAACGATTTAAAAAAAAAACCTGTCAATACGTGTCACAGACAAACAGAAGGAACACGGGTATCATTGAGCAGGAACTTTATTAAACAGGTAGAGGATTGAATAAACAGCAGACAATCAGGAAAGTAAGTAACTTGGGAGAGGTTGCAGACAGTCATGGATCTTTCCATTATCTGCAGGTTATGATGGTGTAAATCTTTGGATGTAAGTCCAAAGTTCAAAGTTATCCATAGCTATAAAACTAATTATGCTGTAATCTCTGTTGTAAAAGGAGAATCCAGCAGCTGTCTGGTGAGATGACTATGACATCTTTTCACAGGAACTGGTAAGTTTCGGTTGCAATTTGACCGTCTGGTCTCCCAGCATTCAGTTACCAGATAGTCACAAAATGTATTTAGAGTTAATGCAAAAATCACTGCATGACAACATGTTCACGAAGAAAATCAACTCAAGGAAACCTTTTATCATCACATTCTCTCTCTCTCTCTCTCTCTCTCTCTCTCTCTATATATATATATATATATACAGTATATATATATATATATATTAGGGATGTGCATCTCCATAGCTGAGACCGATGCGATACGCATCTCGATGCACAGCCAACGATTCGATACATTAAAGATACATATAAGCATCTACCGATGCGATGCGATACGATTCACTACTTTAACGATTCGGTGCGATCCGATTTCGATTCGATTCAACGCGATGCGATTCAATGTAATATGATCCAATGGAGAAAAATATGATGCCATGCAGTTCAATATTGTATAGATAGTTAACTTTTATTTCTTCTGTTCAGACATACAACAAATCATAAAGTAGCTTAAGTGCCATATATCTGACTTTTAACGCATGGCTCTTTCACAAACACAAGATTAGGCTAAATAAAAACAGACATACTTTTCCTCTCCTGTCTCCAGTTACATTTTTTAACAGCTCACACATTTAACAGTGAAACAATCTAAGGATGCTCAGGGATAAACAATAAAGAAATGTTCCTAATGTGATTTCAGCAGGTAGGCTAACAGTGACCAGAAAGCAGGTGCTGTTTTAACATAAACAATAATAAAAATAAAAATAAACTTTCACAAACAGGTCTTTCATAACTGTATTCAATATATATATATATATGAAAAACGATTATTTGGAGTCACAGGCTCCTGTAAACCAGATTAACTTAAATGTCCTACTTTAAGGTTTAAATGTATAGGTGATATCAGGACACGCCTCGCACTCGTAGTGTTGTGATACGTCATATTCACGTACAGCAGCGTCAGCAGTGGTGATGAGAGAACGCGCACGAGCAACAGTTTAGAAAGAAGAAATCAATCTAATCGAACTGGACGCGCCAATGAGGCGAAATCGCAGGAGCTCCAGACCCGCGTCAACGCGTCTTTACATTGACATAACATGGAAATCTCCCACTACAGACGCTACATCTGCGTCCGGTGTGAACGCAGCAGTTACATAATGGTCACAAATGATTGGTCACTTTCTAAATAGTAAAAGTATAACGCATCTACTAATAATTATATATGAATAAATCTTTTTTTACCGATGCAGATATGTTAGAACCTATGCATCGCGATACAAATGCCAACTTGTATCCGATGCACACTTATTTAAATCGATGCATCGCATCGTTAACTTTTATACCGATGCACCGATGCGAATCGATTAATCTTACCATCCCTAATATATATATATGTAGTATTATGATAAGCTCAGTACATTTTATTTGTATTTATATGACATGTTCAATAAAATCTTTTATTATTAAATGTAACATCTATGGTTAATTTTATGAAACATTCAGATAAGAAAATGTTATTTTCAGTTTTTAATACATTTCTATTTCGAACGTTTTATCAGACAAATAATGTCTTTCAGTGTTTCGAACATTTTATCAGACAAATAATGTCTTTCAGTGTTACTAACAAAGATAATAAATATACCAACAAAAAAAATGCATCAGCTTTTTGGATCAAATGCATGTTGTCAATTAAAGCATATTTTCATTATTTCAAACATAGGTAATTCAGTATGAGGCAATAAATTACTCTTGAAATGAGAGCTAATACTTACAGAGGCAGAGAAGATGACGGCAGCGAATCCCAGAGGGAAAAAGCAGAACATCAGAGTAAAGATGGAGTAGCACAAGTAATCTGACATATAAACGGGCGCTGTTGTGGTCATGAACACAGTGGGCTGAACCGTGACCCCGGTGTGACCTGCATTCAATCTTTGTGGATATATAGACATGCTTTGAAATTGCTGTTGTTGGGCATTCGGGCCCTGAGGGCCACCTTGAGCTGCGTATGTCTGGCTGGGATATCCAGAAGTGTTGGGATAGGACCCTGGCGGCGCAGGCGGACCCATCCAGGGCTTCTGTGATGGATCCTGCTCATCTGGAGCGCCACTGAATGAGGGGTTTATTCTCCCGATTGATGGTCCTTGATTGTACATTTCTTCTCTTGTACTCGTGATCTCTTTGGTTTCGTGCTTCTTACTGGTGAATCTCCCGTCTTGTGTTTTCATGAACCTTGTCCTCTGATGGTGATGGAGATTTATGGGACTTTAATGGGAGGTGGTTTACAGCTCGATTAATGCTTGCTTTATCTTATCTGAACATCACATTAACCCAGCTAAAAAAAATTGTCTTAGAATGTTATGAGAATATTATTTCTTATTGTTTGTCCAATACATGTCCAGTTTGTTTTAATGTATTAAGGACTTTTTTATTTTTTGGTTTAAGTGAACGTTAAAGGAGTCAAAACATCCAGTTTTCCAAATGTGTTTTCTTGGTTTTGCAAGAATCCTCCAAACATTCCCACAGGGACATTGCTTCTACTCTTCCATCCATTCTCCACACCACTTTACCTCTCTAGGATTGCGCTATTGCTGGAACCTATCCCACCATCCCAGGCTACAGGCAGGGGAAACAACCTGGGGTGTGTTTCCTGAAAGCATCGTTTGCCAACTATGGTCGCAACGAGTTGGCGATTCTCAAAAACATAGTTGTAACGAACATTTGCAAAAAGCATTGAAAAGTTGTGTGGTTTGAACGACAGCTCTCTTGACCTGTGGTTAGAAGCAGAGTTTCTTGTTTGATTGTGTGATTGAATATAAAGCAAAATAACTGAGAAAAATGAGAAATAGTCCTGATGCCATAATAAATAGATGCCATGTACAGCAAAACATCTAGCATTAATTCGATCTCAAACAGATTCTGTTACTTCGACGTCACCAACGTATTTGGGATCACCTCAGGGAGCCCTAATCATCTTCGAGTGTATACAGAACGAGCCAATGCACATTTGTGTGCAAGATTTGCAGCATGGGGATAAATACTGAAACGGATGCACACACCTTTGTCTTTCGCTTTGGAGCCGAGTTATGAACACTTCTCTCTCCATGAGTTCTGCAGACTTCACAAGCTTTGGATCTCTCTTTTCTTGGTGTTGGTGTTAAGGCTCGTACAACGGTGGCCACGAGTTTCACAGCACTGTGAATTTCTTTGTGTCGGTCTCGAAGGCGTTCCTTTTGAGAGTGTACAGCAGGCCAGGGTTCGTACGGGTGCTTGAAATCCTTGAAAATGCTTGAATTTTGATGTTGTGTTTTCAAGGTTTGAAAAGTGCTTAAATTTTGGATAAAATGCTTGAAAGTGCTTGAAATTGTAACGGTTTCTTTCACAACAAATACCTATCTGACTGAATATTTTGTTTATTAAATGGTGAAATAAATCGTTTGCTGCGGCCCGAGCGCGCTTGTTCCCGGCGCCCCCCCGCTGCTCTCCTTCTAGTCACTTCTGAACGTCTCTTGATTAAAGCTCCAGGTGACGGGTTGCCGGATATCACAAAAAGAGCAAAACAAGCCCCTTAAAAACGCAGTATAAGCAGACATAATAGTATTGCTAATATTATCCTACCAAATTAAAAGGTAGTAACTAATTTATTATGAATAGAATAGTTCAATATAAAATATTTAGATATTATAAACTGATCGATGAGGTAAAGCAATAACATGAGATTGAAAAATTATTCAGCAACACTTTATTTAAAGTTTAATTGCACCTATGAGTTGTATTTAATATCAGTCAGTTGGGGGAAGTTCTTCTAAAAGTTGATGAGTGTCTTTTGTTCACTATATTTAGCTATCAAAATAGTTTACCAAATAAATTATTTGCCAAATAAAAGAAAGTCAAACAGGGAGAAGAACTTTTCATTTCTAAAGTATTTGGGTTTATTTAGTATACAAAAGCCATTTATGACGATTTTTCGAGAATAACTACATATATAAATAACTATATCGTGAAATATATCGTTACCGTGAAATAAAATTAGTCATACTGTGAAACAGAATTTTGGTCATACCGCCCACCCCTACTGCATGTCATTTGGATCAAATCCTCCAACAACATTTTGAAAAATAAAACCTGTGTTTTGCTTCAATTTCTGATCCATCTGCTATTACGAAACACAATTTTGGCTGTTTATTGCATATTATCTCTTTTAATGTGGAAAAAACGCTAAATAATAATTTTTTCTATGTATTATGTAATTTACGGTGGTGTAAGCTGCTGGAAAAAGCTTTAAAATGGACCTTGAAAGTGCTTGAAAAGTGCTTGAATTTGACCTTGGAAAAGGTGTACGAACCCTGGCAGGCTCCACTATTCCTAGCTTGTGCACCGCGGCCATCCCTGGATGTCTCAGCACTATATTAAAATAGTGTTTTTCCCTAAAAGAGCTTCACGGGTGTGTTTCTGGTTCCGGTCGTTCCCTGGCACCAGCTGACGGTCACAATCGTTGCCTCACGTGTTTGGGCATTCAACACACTGAGGCTGCTTTTGTGGATAGTACATGTTCTCACTGCAGGAACATGTCTATCTCTGTGTTAAGGTCGAGACTCGCTTATCTCAATGGAGGTGGAGTCCCCTCGCCTATGCCCCGATCTAGTTCCTAATCTGGTCTCCAAGGGAGCTGGAGTCCCCTTGCCTATCGCCCCGATCTAGATCCCATTCTGGTCCCCAGAATAAGGCTTCTTCAGCGCTTTGCCAGGGTGACTTGAGGCTCACCGTGAGGGCCTCCCCGCCGAGTGGGCCCCTCATACCCAGAGTTGATGGCTATGTTATCCCGGGCCACCGAAAAGGTCGGGCCCGCATGGAATCCTCCACCTTGTCCTGAAGCTTCTAGGTTGGACGATTGGTTGGATTTGCCGCCCCGGTGCCTTTCTTCCCAGAGGTACATGGGAAGCTTACTAGAATGTGTACATCACCTTATTCTGCCAGAAGCCGTTCTAGTACATCCTCATGACCCTCGATGTCGGGCCAGCTAAGGGTTACATACGTAACCGAGACGTTATTACTCCAGCACCGGCGTGACATCATTAACCAACGTGGTTGAATGACCAATTTGCGACAATACAAGTTTCGGGAAACAGTCGGGACTAGCTAGTTGATTTCTTCAATGATGCATCATACTGTGGTAGTTCAGCAGCGAGTTACATCGTTGTATAGGAAACACACCCCTGGACGGATGGCCAGCCCATCACAAGGCTCACACACAAACTCTTCAGTATCGGCAATTTACCTGTGCGAGTACCTGGAGGAAACCCACACTGACACACGGAGAACCGGAGAATTCATAACCTATATGTATTCAAGTGATAAAAATAGATCAAATGTAAGCAATTAATTTCTTAAAGCCACAGGTATGGATTAAAAAAAAAAAAAGTGAGTACCAAAAACTGTTTAAGACGCATTTTTCAGATTCTGAATGAGCTTTATTCGCCAAGTGTGCGCAAACACAAGTAATTTGTTATGTTTTTTTTTCAGGAGTTCTGGGTACATACATACTTTTATGACACAAATAAGAACATTTAAATAAGAAAATAATAAGTATAATAATAAAGTTGTATACATCTGGAACAGAAGACTTATGGGCAGATTTTGCATTGAGTTAAAAAGTTTCTAAGTGCATTAAATATTTGAATTACACAAAAAAAAATATTTAATTTCGGATAGACATTTTACTGTAGAGCACTAAACTGTGAGAGTCTCTGGGAAGTACACAGTCCAAAACATTGAATCATACAGATACATTTTCTAAACCAAAAACACAAGGTTAAAAAGAACACAAACTCAAAACATACAACTAGATGGCACACAGGTCCAATCTTACAAGACATGTGGAAAACATCTATTGTGCTTGTCCATGCGAGTTTGATTTCAGTAACTAGTCTGCCTTACATCAATAATACACAACAATAATGACAGCATTAAATAAAAAACAATAATTTATTATTATTATTATACTTATTATTTCCTAAAAGGTCGAAAATACTATTAAACTATAATTGAAATTATAGAGACAAACAAATGAATCAAGTAATTAATAGTTTACAATAAAATCCAAAGTATTGTATCTAACAGATGAAGATTGTGAAAATCAGATTATAGAGAAAGAAAGATCCAAAAGAAGTACAATATTTGCAGAATTAAAGGAAAGGTTGAAGGGATCTCGCATATAAAATAAAATAAAATTGCCTGCCTTGTTTTTTAAGACTGCCAGTCATGTGTGTAATGATTGCAGTCAGATTAATAATAATAATGGGTCGACTAAAATGAGAAGAAAACCAAAATAATTTTTTTGTCCATTCAGTGGGATTTTGGATCGAATCGTGAGGTACCAAAAGATTCTAATCCCTTATATTTTGATACGAAGGTACATTCGATTCAATCAATTCTGATGGGAAATATCATGTCTTACATTTGGAAACAATCAAACTTATCAAAGCGAATATAAGGAAATATATAAAATTGATTAAAGAAATCAATAACTTAAAGAAAGATGATTAATTGAATGCTATCAATGAAGATATTAATAAGATACATAAAACGGAATAATAAATAAATAAAATACATTAATCAAAAGAATACATTGAATAATTTCACATACACCACTTGTGGTTTGTAATTTCTTTAGCAAAATCATGTGAAGCAGAATACAGCATCTGTTAATTAAAACAAGCCATTCCCATGCAGTATGAGGAGGATGATCACTATGTAGACAGCGAGGCCGATACCGACAGAGACATGGTTCAGGATCAGTGTCGTTCTGGAGGACCTGGTCGCTAAATCTTGATGTCCAGCCATGTTAGCATTTCGAGTCTGCGAAAACAGATAAATTTCATACTAAAAATCTGCATGCTGTCATAATTTGCCCCGGGACAGGGTTTCGTTACCCATCCCTTATGACATCATTGCAGGAAATGTTTCAGTGGCAATATGACTGGTTTCCCAGCATTCGGTAAGTAGATAGTCATAAAATGTATATAGTTTATGCAAATATCACTGCATCACAACATGTTCACAAAGAAGATCAACTCAATAAAACCTTTTGTAAATCACAGTGCATTATCTCAAGTTATATATATATATATGTATATATATTAAACATTCTATCTTTAAAGGGATAGTTCACCCAAAAATGAAAATTCTGTCATAATTTACTCCCTCAAGTTGTTCCAAACCTGTATGAGTTTCTTTGTCTGGTAGAATGTTTAAAACATGTATATATAGCTTGAGATAATGCACTTTTACACAATTTAACACTTTATATAATGTGATGATCAAAGGTTTTATTGAGTTGATCTTCTTTGTGAACATGTTATGATGCAGTGATATTTTCTAGATATAATTACACACTTAAAGGGATAGTTTACCCAAAAATGACAATTCTGTCATCATTTACTCACTCTAATGTTGTTCCAAACCTGTATAATTTCTACAGCTGAACACAAAAGAAGATATTTTAAAGAATGTTGGGAATCAGAGCAGTTGATGACACCCGTTGACTTCCATAGTATATTTTTCTCTCATACTATGGAAGTCGATGGGTGTCGTCAACTGTCTGTTTCCCAACATGCTTTAAAATATCTTTTGTGTTCAACCGAAGAAATTATACAGGTTTGGAACAACATGAGAGTGAGTAAATTATGACAGAATATTTGGGTGAACTATCCCTTTTACAACACCCGTGACTTGATTTTTATTAATTTGTAAATATATTCAGATAGTGTTCATCCTAATGCATTTAAATCAATATATTACAGATTACTGTAAAGAAAAATATTTTCATAATTTTAAATGTTAATGATTTTGGGGATATTTACAGGAATTTATTGGCAACTTTAGTTTACAAAATTACAAAATATGGCTGTGAAATATACAATAGATTGTATAAATTCAAATGACTGTATTTACAGCAATTAACAACATTTTTTAAAGGACTTTAATGGCAACAACTTGGTACATGTGATATCTTAAGCTATATATGAAGTGAGAGTGAATACTTACAGAGATAGAGTAGATGACGGCAGCGATTCCCAGTGGGAGACAACAACACACCAGAGTAAAGATGGAGTAGCCTAAGTAATCCGGCACATTAAGGGGCGCTGGTGTGGAGGTCATGAACACAGTGGGCTGAACCGTGACCCCGGTGTGAACTGGACCTTGTGGATATGCAGACATAACTGGATACAGTGGCGGCACCGGCGGACCCATCGTGGTCTTCTGTGATGGATCCTGCTGATCTGGAGCGCCACTGAATGAGGGGTTTATTCCCCCGATTGTTGGTCCTTGATTGTACATTTCTTCTCTTGTACTCGTGATCTCTTTGGTTTCGTGCTTCTTGCTGGTGAATCTGCCGTCAGTCTGGTGTTTTCATGAACCTTGTCTGATGGTGATGGAGATTTATAAGACTCTAATGGGAGGTGGTTTACAGCTTAGAGGAGGTTCAGTCAGTGGAGATTAAGTGTAATAATTGCTTCATCTTTACTGAACATTACAGTAAAAACCAGTTGATCAAGCTTAAACATGTTTTAACCAGGAAGTCAAAAATGCAATTACTTTATTATTACTTAATTGCAGGTACAATTATTGTAACAATTACTTAATTTGGGAATAGTATACATAGTTCCTACATGACGTCACAACATACGGGCATTTGCTGACCCGGCGCCATTTCTGTGGGCATGCTGAGGGCAGAACATTAGAAGAAGAAGCTGAAACGAGTTAATTTCGTGATAAAAAGTGAAAACGGTCATCTCCTGCTGCGTCAATGGATGTTCATATCGTGCTGGAGGTTCAGTTAAATTTGGATTTTACAGTATACCCGTCATTAGACTTCATGAATGTGAGAAGACTACGTTTTTGTCAGAACAGCGACTTATATTTGTTATATAAGTTAACACTTTGCAGTTTGAATGATGTCCTGTATGACGAGGTATTAAAAACATACAAAAACAACATTGTTTCCACTGTTCGATCGCGCCCGCGCCTCTCTCTCTCTCACACACACACACACACATTCCAGCATTGCAATCTCAGATTATGTCCCTAAGAACCCGCGTATAAAGTAGTTCCGCATTACATTAATTAATTTGCATGCAAGTTTTATTTATTTTTATACCGTGTATATATTCATGCACCGAACCGTGACGCCCGTACCGTTTCAGTTCAATACGAATACATGATAATACTGTAGTCTGTATCTGAGGCAAAGCTGCATAAATCAGTGCTCAGTACGGATCCACACCATTTATGACTGAAATTTTCGCATTGTACCTCTCTCTGTCTTGTGTTAATGGAGTCTCTTTATAATCTCTGTCACTTTGTCTCTTCATGATTTTCGTAACATTATAAAACTGAAAGAAATATTCGAAATTTGCTGGTAAAACTTTGTAAACACCGCAGCTTATGCCCTCAAAGATGGCGTCTCCAGGGAGGGCACGTGACATTAATTGGCCTGTGGGAACTATGTATAGCAAAACTTGCACCTTTGATGAAAGTGAGGAGAAAAGATTTCCTATCTTTTGATGTCCAAAATCATGTTTAATTAAATCTATGTGGTGTTCTGCTGCAAATTCATCTGGCATTTGGTAGAAGCTCATCAAATTAGACAGATCTCAATATGGAAAGTTTGCGTGATGCCAGTGTTATTTTAGAAAGATCCTTTTATTGTAACATGTATGTTCTGTGTTCCCCCCTTCATTATGTTTCATTTTGGTTTAGTCCTGTGACCTAGTTTTCCCCAGTCTGTTTGATTAGACATTTCATTCACCTGTTCCTTGTCATTCACTTATACTCCCTTTGTTTGCCCATGCATGTATACCCTGTGTTCTCCAAAAAGTCTACGTTATATTTTTCATTTTAAATTGAATTAACGTTTTAGTAATTTTGTTGTATTGTCATTTTTATGTTTTATGTTTAAAAAAACTAATAAAAATGACAACACAACAAAATATTACAACAACACAACAAAATTACTAAAACTTAAATTCTATTTAAAATATATAATAGCCTATATATATATATTTATTATATATATTTTTTTTTATTAGGACAAATTACACTAAATAAAAATTAAATAAAATAAGTTTCACTTTTTGTTTTGTTTCATCTAAGATTTATTTTATTAGGCTATTTTATTCAAGTATAAAACAAATTCTTTAAGGATGACTCACCCAAAAATACAACTTTGTATTTGTTCATTCCTGTATGGAAACAAGTTGTTTCCTGTATGAGTTCTTGAACCTGTATGTTCTGTTTTACACAAAAGATATTTTAAAGAATGTTGGTAGTTAAATACTCATTGAATTCAACAATTCTAGTTATTTGTGTATATCGTATATTGTCTCGTGTCGTACAACAGTCATAAAGATTGACATCAACACACAGGAAGAATGTGTGTATATGCCTTGAAGATGCAAACTGGGACAAATAATGTTTATTTTATTCGCCTTGACCGGTGTTGTCTCCCCCTACATAGGCTGGAGCCACTTCAGTGACATATATTATATTGTACTATCCTCGGGTGCGTTTCCCGTACAACAACGTAACTCACTGCTTCACTATCAGAGTACGTTGCATTGTTGAAGAAATCAACCCGAAACCATATTGTCGCAAATTGGTCGTTCAACCACGTTGGCTGATGATGATATGCAGATGGTGGAGTAATAACTACTTTTAACGAATCTGTTGAGATCGAATTAATGTTAGATGTTCTGCTATTAAGGACATGGCATCTGAGGAATATTTCTCATTTTTCTCAGTTATTTTGCTCTATTTCCAGATTCAATCATAGGTTCGTTCTCACGCACTAGAACTCGTTCACACATGCGCAGTCTTCAAATAGTGCTTTAAATATCTTGACAAACTAAAAGACTTAAATGACATTTGTATGTATTCTAAATAAAAGATACAGATTGCACTGAATATCAGCTTGCTTATTTTGCTCAAGACAAGGATTTATTAAGTCCGCATGTCATGAACACAAGAAACTCTGCTTCTAACCACAGGTCAAGAGCTGTCGTTCAAACCACACAACTTTGCGATGATTTTGCGAATGTTCATTAGAACAATGTTTTCGGGATACACTGACTCGTTGAACTGCTGATAACGATGGAACTTGCGACCAAAGTTGGCTAACGATGCTTTTGGGAAACACACCCCTGATCGGCCAGTCCATGGCTGCGTCTGAAAACTGATAAATGCTGCTTTCGGAGAACACATTTCAAGGTTGTGAGGCATCAAGAGACGTCCGAATGCAATGTTAGTTTCACTTCCTGTCTCCTGAGAAACCTTCATTTGATCATTTTTTTAAGGCAGCACAGGTGTATTCTTTGTTGCCTTTGATATCCCTCAATCCTGTGCTTTCCATTAGAAAAATAATAATGGCGTCTGAAAGTTGCGACTGGTCGTCAGTTTGTGTGTAAATACATTTGTGATAAATGTTTTTCACTTATGATGTCATTTCTAGCGAGAAATAACTATTGTAGTCATTAAATATTCCCTTGGTTTTCACCAAAGCTCTCTCTATTTTGCTGTAGATCATTAAAACGGTACGCTGCCTCAGAAGTCTGTGCGAAATCAGTTTCGTGAGGAACATTCGTGCACAAACGCTGCCTGCAAAGTCGTGCCTAAGTTTTCGGGATGCTTTCCCATATGTGTAACTCCCACATGGTACTGTACATCCCTACCGGTGTGGGTTCCACAGCGTTCCTCTCCCCTGGAAAGTAGTAGTGAAGTTCAGATCATTTTACTGACTCGGATCTTTGATTCTCGTTCATCAAAATTAACTCATCTTTTTTCAAGTCATTTCGTTCATTTCAGCAGAATGTATTTATAACGTTGTTAGCCAAATTCCCCAAACACATAAAATGTTGATCGCATTTGGAATAAGAAAAAAACTGCAATGCAAGGAAAAGGCCAAATTATGAGAAACAGAATCGATTAATTAATTTATCTGGGTCTGCAGTCTGTTACCTCACCTCCCAAAGCCGTTCGTTCATCACGTGACAGCCCCATATAGGCTGAGCTATGCAGTCGGTACCGGATACAGAATTGATTAGTTTATCTTTTGAGTCTTTGGGTTCGAGTCTTTCGTTCATCACGTGACAAAAGAACGAAAGACTGAGAAGAATCAGACCCGAAGACTCGAGGGGTGAACTAATCATTTCTCTTTCCGGTACTGACATCATAGTCTCTACGGGACTGACAAGAAGAATGAAAGACTCGGACCTGAACCCGAAGACTCGAGAGATGAACTAATCATTTCAGTTTCCTGAACAGAACCCATAGGATGTTGTGCATGTGCGGTCAACACAAAATGAACTAGTGATTACTCTCTGAGACAAGTCAGTAGTCCCGAGTCATATTAAAGATTCTTTTTAAATGAACAAATCGTTAATGACTGACCCATCTCTACTGGAAAGGGCACGCTTTCCAAGAGTTATCCAGGAGCCCACTGAATGGGTCTTGTGGAACAGCAGTTGAGTCACTCTACGGGAGTCTTCCGCCCCAGAAAATTGGGGGTCTGAGAGACTCGCATGTAAGTTGGATGTGGCAGCAACAGTGGCGTTTTCCAAAAGAATCCCAAATACGTCAGTGACGTCGACGCAACGTCGAACGTGGCCGACTGAAAGTTACGTTTCGAAAGTTGCGCAGTCGCTGTACCATTACCTGTATGTTGTTACTCCAGCACCTGCGTGACATCATTAACCAACATGGTTGAACGACCAATTTGCAACTATACGGTTTCAGGAAACAATCGTGACTAGCTAGTACATGCATTGTACTATAATTCAGCAGCGAGTTACGTCGTTGTACGGATGGCCAGTCCAGCAAAGGGCAATTTAGAGACATTTTTTAAACCCAAAACACAAGGTAAAAAAGAACACAATCTCAACCATACAACTAGATGGCACACAAGTCAAAATCTTACAAGACATCTTACAAGGAATTTAAATTATAGAGTATACAATAAAATCCAGAGTATTGTATCTAACAGACCCAAAAGGAGTAAGATATTTTCAGAATTAAAGGAAAGGTAGAAGAGAAGAAGCAGAAGTGCAGAGCAATATATATATATATATATATATATATACAGAGGAAACTTACATTCTCCTAAACGTATATGTTTTGGTCTGATAAGAAAAAGTCAAACTGTCACGGTGTGGCGCAAACAGAAGACGACGAAGAAACTTTTATTCAAACTTTTATTCACAATATAAATCATACAGGTACATCGAAGACAGACAGAAGGTTCACAGTTCACACACACTTAATACGACGTAGATCAGACAATGAACAAGGTAACGCACAGGGTGATCTACGTCGTATTAAGTGTGTGTGAACCTTCTGCCTGTCTTGTACCTGTATGATTTCTATTAGGTATTATATGATTTATATTTATATTATTATTTATATTTTATGAGTAAAAGTAAACACATAGGGAAACAGATCAGGGAAACGAGACAGCTGACAAGACTAACAAGGAAATGGGTGTGACAGATTACCGGGTTAACAAAGGAGTGGCGGGAAAACATAAAGGAAGACGTGCCAATGAAAAAAACAAACAAACGGAATCGATTCACATATGAATCGCGATTCTCTGCCGATTCGCATCGATTCACAAATTTCAAATATCGACTTTCTAAACTGTTACACTTATTTAACTCTGCAGTACTACTCAAAGTTATTGATACCTTACAGTGTTATTAATCACAATAAGCCACGGAAAAGGACTCTTTCACAGCCCAAATACACACAATTATGTCAAAATGCACATTTTGTTGAGTATTCATGCAAACACAGTTGTTATGTCCTACGAGAATGTAATAGTTAGGAGAAAATTGGATGTGTAACAACATATAATATAATGTTAATAGAAAAACACTCACTGCTTTTAACTGAATCGCTTTCATCTTTAAAATGAATCATTTTATATTTAATATTATATTAATATATAATTATATTTTATATTCATACAGTGTAGACTATACAGTGTTTTATTTTTACATTTGATTATTCAATTTATTATTACTTAGTACATGATAAATAAACCTAGGCTACTATATATTTTTTCTATTGTATTTGTCCTATTGTTTGTCAAATGCTTTTTTGTTCCTATTTTTTATATACATTTTTAAAAAATATAAAAAAATTGCCTGCCTTGCTTTATTTCAGAAGACTGCAAGTCATGTGTGCAATGATTGCTGTCAGACTAATAATAATGATAATGGGTTGACTAAAATGAAAAGAAAAAATAAATACATGTCAAGGTTCACGTTTTATTCAGTGGGATTTTTGACCTCAAGAATCGAATCCGAAAGATTCCAATACCTATTATTTAGATATTTAGGTACATCATGTAATCAAACATATCAGAGCATATAGTAGACAATATATAAATGATTAAAGAAATCAATAACATAATAAATAAAAGACACCAATCAAAAGAATACATTGAATATATTTGAAGGCAATTAATTTCACACACACCACTTGTAATTCGTAATTTCTTTTGCAAAATCATGAGTAGCTGCATGTGAAGCAGAATACAGGATCTGTTAATTAAAACAAGCCATTCTGATGCAGCGAGAGGAGGATGATCAGTATGTAGACTGCGAGGCCGATACCGACAGAGACATGGTTCAGGATCAGTGTCGTTCTGGAGGACCTGGCCGCTAAATCTTGATGTCCAGCCATGTTAGCATCTCGAGTCTGCGAAAAACAAACAAACTGTCAATGCATGTTTTATTTCATACTAAAAATCTGTATTTTTCATTCTATAATGTCATATCATAGATCATTGCTTTTTATGCCTCCAAATGCAAAAATGCCAGCAGCCATATCACCCTGTAGCTCAAGACTGGTGTCCTACTGAAGGTAAGCAGGGCTGAGCCTGGTCAGTACCTGGATGGGAGACCTCCTGAGTAAACCAGGATGCTACTGGAAGAGATGTTATGAGGCCAGTAGGGGGCGCTCACCCTGTGGTCTGTGTGGGTCCTAACGCCCCAGTATATTGACGGGGACACTTTACTGTTAAAGAGCACCGTCCTTCGGATGAGACGTTAAACAGAGGTCCTGACTTTCTGTGGTTATTAAAAATCCCAGGAATCACAATTTGCCCCTTGGCCTCTGTCCATCATGGCTTCCTAATCAGCCTCATATCAGGGATGCAAACACATGTATGGTCAAAAAAGAGAGAGGTAATCGAAGCTCTCGCCCCGCGGCAAATATCTTACATTGCCACCAACCCCTGCCATCCCAGGCCCACCCCTACCCCTATAGGCACATATAGTAAAATTAAATTCAAATAAAGTTGACAAAAAAGGTTTTATAAAAAGATACATCTCACATATTTCAGCCTTTAAATTATTTTTCACACAAAAGGTTTTATAAAAAGATAATCCTCACATATTTCAGCCTTTGAATAATTTTTATAAAAATAATGAGTCAAAAAAGATAAATTACTTGACATTTACATTAATGCACATTAGCTTATCTTTTATTATTAATAAAAAAATTCGGTCTGATTTTCCCATGGCGTCTGTCGTTGCTATGCAACCATGCGCTCTCCACAACCATAGATACATATGCTCCACAACGACAAAGTTTTAGTAGCTAATAGATTTCCACCTCGAGAAACGCTTGCTGTAGCTCTGCTACCAGATTTATTTACGGAGAAGAGAAAAACACCCGTAGTGTTTGGGTGCACCCCCATTCTTCATGTTGACTGAGCTTTCTATGTTGTTACGGAAAGGGTGAAGCTGATTGGTTGGTTCTTGTCACGTGAACTGCGGTGCGCTTGTGGCATTCTGAAAATTTGAGGTGTTTTCATCTCGCTGCGCCTGAGAAAAAATGAGCACGTCGCTTCAATTATGAGCGCGCCTACATTTGAAATAACGAACTTGAGAGGGCAAAAGACACGATATGTGAACGGGCCCTTGCCGAGCTACCTCCAATCTATGAGGTGCCGGACTGGACAAAAGCAAAGCGAACTGCGCGAGCGAGCGATAACGCGCGAGAGAGACCGAGGGTGTGTACCAATTACTAATGCTCGGACACACACACATTCGGTCTCTCTCGCTTGTCTCTCGCGCACTATCGCTCGCTTGCGCAGTTTGCTTCGCCTTTGTCCAGTCCGGCGCCTCATACCAACCAGGCTCGCGAGCGACGTGTTTGAGACCCCAGTAAAAGATAGCAGCGAGAAGAAACACTAGTGGTTCACGCTTGCGCGCATACTGCAGTTTTGGCGCGCAGTGTTCTGATTTGCTTATTTCCTATTTACTTGTTTACTGTTGGTGTAAACAGTACCCCCCCCCCCCCCCCCCCCCCCCAAAAAAAACTCTTCGGATCTGCACGATTCACGCAAGTCACCCAAACTGACGTGAAAAAAGCGGGAGCCGCCGAAAAGCGCGCTGTTTGCATCCCTGTCATATACTGATTGGCTTAATCACTGTCTCCTCTCCACCAGTAAGCTGGTCTGTGGTGGGAGTACTGGCGCAATGTGGCTGCCGTCGCATCATCCAGGTGATGCTGCACATTGGTGGTGGTTGAGGAGATTCCAAAGGTCTTTGGAAGGCTTTGAGGTCCCAGAAAAAGCGCTATATAAATGTAACAAATTATTATTATTAAATCCAAAGTTATTGTTATCTCTGGTGTAAAAGGAGAATCCAGCTGTCTGATGAGATGACTATGACATCTAGAGATAATGAGAATAATGAATAAATGTTGTGTTTGTGGTAGGGCAGCCGCTGATCAGATGCGCATTGCAAACGGAAAAGGAGACAATGGGGCTAAAGGCGCACCGGGGGAAAAGACTACTGTGAGTTTATTTTACTCTAAACCACTAGATGGCACTAAAACTTGCCACATCACTTTCCAAAACATCTGCTTTTCAAGATGCACGTGGAAATTTGTCTGATCCTTGACTCGATTCTGTGCTTAATTTCATCTAATATGTTAAAATGTTGTAGATTTAAGTAGCAAATGATAATCACTGACTATATTTTGAGACAAAGTCTTAGTGATTTTCAGTTTTGTTCAAGATAATTAAAGCAGTAAATAATTAAAACAGTTTTTCAATAACGGAAGAATATGCAAAGTTAAGTATTTAGGGTAAAAAGCGCCCCTGCTGCTCCTTATTAACCAATAATTAACATGATAATAAACAGCTGATTAACTTTATCATTTATTGACATGATATGGTTAGATTCAAATGGGTAATTTCATAGCAATAGTAAGGCCCCGTTTACACGTACATGGTTATTTTGAAAAACAGAGACATTTCCCTTCGTTTGTGCCCTTCGTTAACATGCAAAAGGAGAATTTGCCTCTGAAAACGATTATTTCTAAAATTTCCGGCCAGAATGGAGATTTTGGAAACCTTTGTTTGCACGTTTGCATGTAAACTGGGAAAAACTGAGTTTTATGCCGCCGACGTCACAGATGCGACAGAACTTGCACTGCGTCAAAAGTGCGACCTGTGTTTACATTCTCATTTGGCTTTGGTGATCATGGATGCATTCAGAGTAGCAGTCGCATTTATGTTTGAGCAAACCCTTTTCTGTTTGCATTTGCAGATAAAGCTGATCTATTATATCGAGGTGTTGTTGCTATTTCCAGGATCCTGATTGGCTAACGTGGGCTTGAGCTTCTCGTTACACTGACACCAACAGATCTGGCATGCTCTTGATGGCATATATACACAGGTTTGTGTAAACGAACACTTTTCTGAAAACTGACAGGTGTGCACAATGTTATTTTTGAAAACGGAGAGGGTGAAATGTCTGTTTATGAAAATTGTCGACCACGTGTAAAAGTATCTTCACTTTATCAAGCATGCACTCCCTTCAGTTCGCTGTCTGGTCTTGTCACACGCTACACAGACTCTTCCTGCTCTCACCAGAGTTTTCCAGCTATCCTGTTCCTGATCGTCATCTTCTACCTCGTCTTTGTCTTCTAAGTCAACTCTCTTTGGATCCCTGTGTATCTGTTTTGCAACCTCTTCTTCAGTTGTGTTTCAGTCAGCTAAGTTCTACGTGTTATTCAGCATACAATCCTTCCCCTGTTGTGTTCGGTTTTGCTCACGCTCTGTACATAAACTTTATTTGGTTTACTTCCACCATGGCTTTTATTCATTTATGAATATATTCAGATAGTGTTCATCCTAAAGCATTTAAGTCAATATATTACAGTTTACTGCTGTAAATGTTAAACTATTACAATATCATCCTGGATTTTGGGGGCATTTATATATGAAGTGAGCAAATACTTACAGAGATAGAGTAGATGACGGCAGCGATTCCCAGTGGGAAACAACAACACACCAGAGTAAAGATGGAGTAGCCTAAGTAATCCGGCACATTAAGGGGCGCTGGTGTGGAGGTCATGAACACAGTGGGCTGAACCGTGACCCCGGTGTGAACTGGACCTTGTGGATATGCAGACATGCCTGGCAGAGGCTGACCCATCCAGGGCTTCTGTGATGGATCCTGTTCATCTGGAGCGCCACTGAATGAGGGGTTTATTGTCCCGATTGATGGTCCTTGATTGTACATTTCTTCTCTTGTACTCGTGATCTCTTCGTGATTTGTGGTTTCGTGCTTCTTGCTGGTGAATCTCCCGTCTTGTGTTTTCATGAACCTTGTCTGATGGTGATGGAGATTTATAAGACTCTAATGGGAGGTGGTTTACAGCTTAGAGGAGGTTCAGTCAGTGGAGATTAAGTGTAATTGTACAGGATTCTGCTGCAAATTCATTTGCCATTTGGTAGAAGCTCATCAAATTAGACAGATGTAAATATGGACAGTTTGCGTGATGCCAGTGTTATTTTAGTATCATTAAGATCCTATTATAGTTTTTATTCATATTTTTCATTTTAAATTTAATTAACATTTTAGTAATTTTGTTGTGTTGTAATTTTATTAATTTAAAAAAAAATATATAGATATACACAACTTAAATTAAATGTATAATATTTTTTTTTTTATTAGTAGTCCAAATTAAACTAAATAAAAATGAAATAAAATAAGTTAAAGTTGTATTTTGTTTCAGTTAACATTTATTTTATTAGGCTATTTTATTCAAGTAAAAAACATTTTTTTAGGGATGGATCACCCAAAAATAAAACTCATTAACAAACTCATTAAAAGTCATTACTCACCCTCAAGTTGTTTCAAACCGTATGAGTCTGTTTGTTCTGTTAAACTGTTCGTTCTGTTGAACACGCAAGGAAATATTCTAAACAATGTTGGTATAGACACCCATGACTTAAAGAATTCAAGTTATTCTTGTCTAGCAACAGTCTCTTAACCAGGGCCGTGCACAGACCTTTTGAGGGGCATGTGTTGAAACTGAAAAGGCAGCCACCTCCCCTTTTTTTATTTTTATATTAAGATTATTTAGTAAGCCTACATAAAAATCTTCATGACAAATTCAATAACACAAAATAATAGTCTCAAAAGCTTTAGATTTATTCACTATTAATAAGAACCATAATAATAATATAGATATAGAGGGTTTCAGGGCTTCTTATGTTTTACTACATTTATACATGTGAAGACGAGCAGAGAGTATAGAATACTATAGATTAAAAAATTTGCTTGATAGCGAATACGTGCATATTAACAGCCTTGAATTAACCATAATTTTATATTATTACCATAACATGATTATTGTTATGGTTAAACAAACATGTATTGTTAAACAAACGTGCAGGTAACATACAGGCAAGTGCTAAACTTAACTCTCCATAACCGTGTGCATCTCCCTTAGGGGAACGCCCCCATATGTGTGTAGGGAGGTAACAGAATCCCCTTAAAGGTATAAAGCCACATTTACATGTGCACATTGTATGACATCTCCATACACAAGATACTGAAGATATCCTGTTTGTTCCTATAACATTCGAACGATACTGCATTTGATTAAACAGTAAGGCACTACTGGTATCAGTAGACTTAACTCAGCAAACATTACGCTGTACATTATATAAACAAGCAGTAGAACATCAGCTCTCTTCACAGTGTCAATAAACTTTTCAGTCCACTGGATCAATAAACATTTCCCTTAAAGGACAAGTTTGGTATTTTACACTTAAAGCCCTGTTTTAAGATCGTTTCTGATGAAATAGAACGATTAAGATTGAAATGTGGACACATGCTGCTGGTTTCGGTGGTACACCCCACCACCTCCACAATGGGTGCATAGGTACACTGGAACAATCCATCATAAAACGCATTAAACTTTAGTTTATAAAGACGTGAAACTCACCCAGTGGTCTGTTCACACAAAAATCGCTGCAAAAGATGCTTTCCAACAGGTGTTTACCATTCGTTGTAAAACTGTGGACCTATTTTTCCAAACGTCTCACACCCGTACATTCATCCGTAAAAATGTTTGGATAGCGTAGCCTACGATACCGCGACTGCATAACACTACAGAAAGAATACCAACAACCCCATTTCCGTTTCCGGCGGCGGAGTAATACGGAGTTTTACAAAAAAAAATGGAGTAGGACAAAAACTACGATAAAACCTGTTGGAAAGCATATTTTGCAGTGATTTTTGTGTGAGCTTATCAGTGAACACCCCAGACCACTCTGTGAGTTTCACGTCTTTGTAAACTAAAATTTTATGTGTTTTATGAAGGATTGTTCCAGTGCACCTGTGGAGGTGGGGGGTGTACCACAGAAACCCAACACTCTCGGGCCAGCAGCATGTGTCCACATTACTATCTTAACCGTTCTATTTCATCAGAAACGATCTTAAAATAGGGTTATAATACCGAACTTGTCCTTTAAGTCCTGTTTTCCCCTCCCCGCAGTCCATGGCTCAAAAGAAATTAACTAAATAGCCACACCTTTTAACCTCTCTAATTTCTTGTCGGGAACTAGTTCGTTGAATGCCTCTTCTCCCATAATGTTTACATCTGCACCCGTGTCAATTTTGAATTTGACTGGTGTTGTTTCAATTGTAAACTGTATTGTCTATTGTTCATCACTTCTGTTTTCATTTGTGTCTGCACCCAGGAAGTATGGTGTCTGTGTCACTTCTCTGACTGATTTACTGTAACATTTATTTTCCCAGTGACCCACCTTCTTACACTTGTTGCATGTAGAGTTCCTGGATGGGCACCTTTCCGGATCTCTGTGTTTCAATTTTCCGAATTTCGAGTCTACCGATGCATGTGACTCCCCCTACAGGTGAACTTGGAGTGCAACCTCCTCAGACTGATGAAGAGTTGTAATGGTTTGGGCAAGTGTAAGATCAGCCATTAGCTGCAATTTACGTGACAGTTCCTTGTCTAAAATACCCACAACAATGCGGTCGCAGATGTGTTCGTCTCTATTTACACCAAAGTCACAGTGTTCTGATAACTCATACAGGGCTCCGATAAACATTTCAGCTTTCTCACCGGGCCGCTGCGTTTAGGATAGAAGTATGTGTCATATTTATATATATATTATATATGTTGCATGTTACATAAACCATGTTAAACGTAATATTGCATGACATTACACTTTCGTAGGTAAAATATAAGACCATACCTTATGAGCTTGTGATTTGTGTCAATATAGACTAAGGACAGTGGACTTTGAACAAAATATGACCTCCTGACAAGCTGTGTCATCCTTTTCAATATTCCAGGGGCATCCACTCTGTGCATGGATTATTTAATGCGCCTCCATTGCACTCTATGTTCGTCTTCTTGCAGGCAGCCTTTTATCATCCTATATCCAGCATTTGGTAGTCTTCTTTTGATGGCCAAAATGGCATTATCCAATTCATTGCCAGATATGGTGCTATACATAGCTTTTACAGAAAAACCCAAGTAACGCATTCGGCGGAAGATTGTTGACTGGCTTTGTCATGATTCTGTCATCTTGTCATTTTCTTTCTCTAGTCTTAAGGCAGGATCATGACAGACCCATGTTTTGTGTGCAAGCACATGGCCTTCTGTTTGGGCTGTGTGCTTGTGTTGTCTCGTTCTCTTACCCTACCCCCTTGTTACCCTCGTTTTGTCATTATTGCTTCATCTGTGTCACCTGCTGTCAATGTCTGTTTTTCCCTATTTGATCCCCTTGTGTTTGCTGTCCTGTGCCGGTTCATTGCTTTGTCTATGCTCTGTGAGTACCTTGTCTACACTAAGTTGCGATCTAGTAAAAGCCTGTCTTGGTCCTGTTTTGTTTTTATGTCAAAGTCTTAGTCTAGTGTGGTTTGCTTTATCTTGTACTGTTTTCCCGCTCGTGGGTTTTTGTTTTCCCTGTTTTTGTCTTTATTAAACCCGTGTGTTCTACAAACTGTCTGCGCTTGGGTTCATCCCCCTCCCCCCTTCATAACAGGCTTACTCCTAAAATGTTCGCAATACAAGAAACTGGTAAAGACATCTCTATGAGACGGGACAGCATTTCCTCGGAAACAATAAACTTAGGTTGACCTTGGGGCCATCTCTTGGGAAAGAGCTGCATGAATTTTTTGTTGTAAATCCATGAGGGTCTCCAAAGTATCATTGATAGTGGAGGCTGATGACAAAATAAACACTTTTTGATTGACAACATACTGAAAATAGTCCAAGTCCAGCTGATGACCATCTAAAACTGCACTTATTTGTGACCTGAGGCGTTCTAGTAGGTGTGTCATCAGTTATTTATTATTTATTAGTGATAAATGAAATATGACTTCAATACTCAAACAGTGAACACTTACATTATTAACCTGTGTATTACAGTGCATGTAACACGGCTGTTAGGAAGTCAACACTTAAAATTGCTCATTCTTTTATGTATCCCTATCTCATCGTGCTGCAGTGATGACCTAAACAACTGTCTTCTTTAAGCACCTAACGTTACATGTACTCTGAGAGCTTATCTTACCTACTATACTATCTCTGTAAAATTGCTCCTCTCTGTTATTAGTGATAAATATTTATATATTAGATTTAAATACAAATTTGTATTTGTTCATTCCTGTATGGAAACAAGTTGTTTCGTGTACAAGTTCTTGAACCTGTATGTTCTGTTTTACACAAAATAATATATTTTAAAGAATGTTGGTAATTACATACTAATGACTTCAACAATTCTAGTTATTTGAGTATATCGTCTCGTGTCGTACAACAGTCATAAAGATTGACGTAAACACAATGGAAGAACGGGGATAAATACTTTTTTTTTGGGTGTTGTCTTCCCCTACATAGGCTGGAGCCACCTCAGTGACATAAAATATGTTGTACTGTCCTGATCGGCCAGTCCATGGCTGCGTCCGAGAACTGATAAATGCTGCCTTCGGAGAACACATTTCAAGGTCGCGAGGCATCATGACACGTCCGAATGCAATGTTAGTTTTACGTCTCCTGAGAAACCTTCATTTTACTTATTTTTGAAGGCAGCATAGATGTATCCTTCACTGCCTTTGATATCCCACAATCCTGTGCTTTCCATTCTGTGACAGTTGACCTAGAAAAATAATAATGGGGTTATTTTTGAAATATTGAAATATATTTGAAATTTCTGAAAGTTGCGGCTGTTGTTCAATTTATGTGTAAAAGTCGTTGCCAGATAGTTTGCTAGTTTTCGGACGCAGCCCATATGTGTAACTCCCACATGGTACCCCCCGGTTCCACAGCGTTCCTCTCCCCTGGAAAGGGCACGCTTTTCAATTGTTATCCAAGAGCCCACTGAATGGGTCTTGCGTTACAGCAGTCGAGCTCCCTATACGTTTTTCAAAGGGATCCGAAATACGTCGGTGACGTAGATCAGAATCAGAAGCGACAGACAAAGGTGCGTGCATCCGCTTCCGCATTTATACAGTACGGGGCAGTAGAGGCAAATCTTGCACGCCGATGTGCATTGGCTTGTTCTGTATACACTTGGAGATGATTAGGACTCCCTGAAGTGATCCCAAATACGTCGGTGACGTCGCGTAACGTCTCCGTTCCCTCTTTCAGGGAACGAGGGTTACATACGTCACCGAGACGTTATTACTCCAGCACCGGCGTGACATCAATAACCAACGTGGTTGAACGACCAATTTGCGACAATACAAGTTTCGGGAAACAGTCGGGACTAGCTAGTTGATTTCTTCAATGATGCATCATACTATGGTAGTTCAGCAACGAGTTACATCGTTGTATTGGAAACACACCCCTGGATGGATGGCCAGCCCATCACAAGGCTCACACACAAACTCTTCTGTATCGGCAATTTACCTGTGCGAGTACCTGGAGGAAACCCACACTGACACACGGAGAACCGGAGAATTCATAGCCTATATGTATTCAAGTGATAAAAATAGATCAAATGTAAGCAATTCATTTCTTAAAACCACTGTTATGGATTTCAAACAACATTTTTGAGTACCAAAAACTGTTAAGACGCATTTTTCAGAATCAGAATAAGCTTTATTCGCCAAGTTTGCACAAACACAAAGTAATTTGTTGTGGGTTTTTTTCAGGAGTTCTGGGTACATACTTACTTATATGACACAAATAAGAACATTTAAATAATAAAGTTGTATACATCTGGAACAGAAGACTTATGTACAGATTTTGAATTGTGAACTGTACACAGTAAATTTGTCAGAGTAAAATTTACTCAAATTGAAGAAAATTTTACTCTATGCCAGATAACATTTGGTCCCTCTCTGAAAAGAGTAAAAGTTACTCTTTTGATAGAGCAGTTTTTCCAGAGTTAATTATACTCAATTTAGTGATACAATTTTACTCTTTCCTACAATATTTAACTCTATTTAGTGTTTTTTGAAATCAACTCTTATGCTATTTTACTCAGTTCAGAGCTACAAGAAAATGACTCTGCTACTTTTTAACTCTGTTCAGGGGAACTTCAAATTTACTCTGCCACAATTTACTTCACCTCCAGAGTTGTTTATCATCAATTATGAGTAAACTATAAAGAATAAGTTATTCTTCTGAATTACACCATTCATGTTTTACCCTCAAAAAGTCATAAAAATATAAATCAAAAACTTGCTTTGTCTGAAAACAAAATCAACAACTGTATACTCATGTCTCAATTTTATTTTTCAAGCACCCGTTTAAACAATGTTGCACTTACACTCAATTCACTTGTGATTCAACAATGTTGCACTTACACTCAATCCACTTGTGATTCAACAATGTTGCACTTACACTCAATCCACTTGTGATTCAACAATGTTGGACTTACACTCAATCCACTTGTGATTCAACAATGTTGGACTTACACTCAATCCACTTGTGATTCAACAATGTTGGACTTACACTCAATTCACTTGTGATTCAACAATGTTGGACTTACACTCAATTCACTTGAGATAAAAAAATTAAAAATAAACAATAATACTAAAATAATAGAAAATTGTGATAGTGTAAGAGGAGAGATGAATAATTACATGAAACAATATGGTACAATAAACAAATCAGAATCACAACCATAAGTCATAAGAATGTCAAACAACTTGTGGTGCAAAATATCCCTAATCTCCAAAACAGAAGGTGCTTCTGCAGTATGTGCAACTTTGTAAGCATGGATATGTTCAGCTAAACAAAACGTTTTTAGTGCAGTAGTAATCAAAAGGACCTGCTCATCTTTAATAACAATATTCTGGATTACATGAAATATAGGCATGTCATTTTGAACTTGAACACAAACTGCTAACCCTAACCGGTAAGTATTTCCACAGCGCTTGACCCATTTCACATTTAGGACCTTAGTCCACATAGGTACATTAAGCTTCTCAGCAATTACAGCACCAACTTCCATTTCATTCAAGGGAGCCATTTTCCCAGGACCTAATTTCATGTCATTTGGATCAAATGTTTGCCAAATGTAAGCAATTTGGCACTGGTGTTTTTTTGCTAATGTTTTCGTTATGTTTTTAAAACTTTTCAACTGTTTTTAAAAAAAGTTATGCTTTGCTTCGTAACGCATGCACCAACAATGTAGCAGTGGACCAATTTTCTGCATACAACTGGGGTAATGCACCATAAAATGATGCTTTGGCAACAAGTTCTTATCAGGAAACAAATGCTTAAATAAACTGTGATGCTCTGCAATCAGGTGTTTCAAATAAATAGTGATACCAGTGGATAAAACTGAAGAAAAGACTATATTGACTATCTTAAGCAATAAAATAAACAAATACCAGTGCTGATCATTAGGACAGACAAGATCTCCAAACATAATAGGTAGATGACGCAGTAAACACCAGCTCTGAGTGGCATTTAAGCTCAAATCATTTGAACCCTCTCTTAATGCTACACCAGGAGGTTTGTTGTTTTGCTCCAAGAAGCCATAGTTGAAACTCTGAATTCTTCTGTGTACTTCTGCTGATGTGGTGTAATTGTCAATCAGGTGCTGAATTAGTAATTTCATCTCATATTGTGCAACGCCCTCTAATATATCATGCATTATATCAACGGAAAAATTTGCAGTGGTGTGGAAATTTAAAAGGCAAGACTTTTTTACTCCCATTACATAAGGTAGACTGGGATTGCTCTGCATAATCTGACAGTGTTCAGCATGAAGTTCTTTAGTTCGCACTGACATCTTTGGACTATCTTCACTGAACCGACTGAAAGTCGTCTTTCTCTAGAAGGCAAAAGCGACAACAGTACCTAGCACTGAATGATTCTACAAAACCAAATAAAGTATGGACACCAAGGTTGTCACCAGTAACTTGGACAATGGTTCCATAAACTTTATGATCAAATAAAGGAATCTGAATTCCATTGGTTTCCAGTGTTGAGATATCCTGGACAAGCGGCTCTAGTATTTTATCAAACCCATATGTTTTGATATCTTGTGCATGAAATAAAGCGACTAAATGGATATTTAATAAACTCGAATTGTATTTAGGGGAAATATTTCTAAGGGTAAAATAGATAGCTCCTAATTTATGTATTCCCTTTTTTGATCCAAGGGGGTTTGAGCATTCAAATTCATCAAAAAAAAAGCTGGATCTGAACAGCATGTCTTTGTTTTGAGAAGAGCGCATGATTCTTAAAGAATTCTCCATCGTGTATGTCATAAAGAAAATTTGGTCTTTGTTGTGAATCTCTCGTCATCATATCTTTAATGTTAGGGTGTCTATAAATCGACTGTAAAGTCTCAAGAATTGGTATATATACAAATTTATCCTTAACAATTGTTTGGGCAAAAGTTTCAATTGTTCTGTTACGCCATGTAGCAAATCTTGTTCCGAGGACATATTCAACAGGATCTATTTTTCCCCATCTATCCGAAAAGTATTGCATTCTCTTGCTCTCAGTGTTTAATGCCACAAAAGGATTTAGCATTTTTTCAAAACACTGATCAATTTGAGACTCAACAACACTTTTTATGGGCTCCTCTAAAGATAGGCTGTTTTACACAGATTCTTGAGTTTGACTATGAATGTCTCCAATCACTTCTTCTAGAGCACTAACAACATAGTTAATAGTTGTCTCTGCGACACCAGCAACTTTGAGTTCAGCTACCACTGTTGCACAACTGTTAGCTATATTTGTTTTTAGAAGTACAGACTCACAAGTTGAATTTTGGTTTGGTAAAACACCTACATCCTCTAGTGAAATGGAGTTGGCGTTGGATGAGCTTTCACCATAATCAAGGCGTGAACGGTCAATTGCACAACACTTGCTGAGATGCTTTCGTAATCCAGAAAAACTATGATAAACATGTGAACAACCTCTTTGGGCACATTTTAACTTCAAACTTTTTCCTGGACAAAGGCCATGAACTAACTTAAAGTGCCTTATAAGGGCATTGGCACTAGTATGCGCCCTTTTACATATGAAACAAATCATCTGCTCACTGGAGCATTCTAGCTCTTAACTCAGATACTCTAGGATTCACCTTGGTGGTTTCAACATCTATGTCATAGACAGTGGTTTGCAGAAAGCTATACACATTGGTAAGTTCCTGACAGTATGAGGTGCCAAAGACAAAGTGAGCTTTGAAAAGCTCATCAACACAGGCCAGTGAATTAGAGGCCTTACAGGGCAGTGCGTGTTGGTCAATCACAATAAAACAAGACTGGACCCTACTTCTCTTTGGCCCAACAACAAGTAGATACGGCTGGAGACTCTCTCCAATGGTATCCAAGTGCCCTTGGATACTGGTACCGGTCTGTGAAAGAATGAAAACACATTAGTGCCAATGTGACTTAAGATTAGAGGTCGACCGATTCATCGGATTTGCCGATTAATCGGCACCGATAGTTGATTGGTGGAACTATCGTTATCGGCAAAAATCCATACCGATAGTTTTTCCTGGTTGCGTCCGTTGCTGGAGCGGCTGAGAAGTGCGCGCTGTCATTCATTAACAGTACTAGAGAGCAGAGAAGGGTCTACTGGCATCATGCAGTACAAGAGTGGCCTCTAGAGGTGTAATACACTATCACTCATGCCTCGTGTTTATTTCGACGCGTGACGCTGCGCGCTGCACTGAGAGCACACGCTGCATGCGTGGAGTGCCTGACATCAGATGCGCGTTTAAAGCACCGACAGCGAAAAGGTATTCATACAGTACATTTTGTCATATCATTATAAAGTGATTAACTTGTTGACTAGATGCTGCATTAGTAGAGAAAGAACCGCATGTTTGTTTGCCTTCGAGGCTGAGAGGACGCTAACATTAGTACCTCAAGCGGTTAAAACACGGACAAAAACAAACCTAAGTCCGACTCCGACCCGAATGTTTAATGTCACAATTGTTACCATATATTTGCATTAGATTATTACGTTATACGGCTGCTGGTCACTTTTATGCATTCATTATGCAGCGTTGCATATTTAAAGCTAGACGTAAAATAGTAAACTGATAGGCTATGTTCAATATACAGCCGACAGAAACATATAAACAAATCAGAAAAGCATTTGATTCGTGTTCAAAAAGAACTGATAAAAACATTTCAGTGTTTGAAGTGGAAAAACTTTTTAAAGCAAGATTCTGTGACGTTTACCGTCATCAATAGCAACGCATTAACAGCGCACATCCATGTATCACAACGGACGCGCGCTCTCATTTCATCCAAATGCAACTTGCTGTCTTGCGTCTGCGTTTTTGATTGTCTTTAACATGAAATCAGAGTTGATTTATTGTTTACAGAGTTTGATAATGTTGTAATCATCTTGTATTGGATGAGTTAAACAGTTAAATTTTGAATGTAACTGTTTTTTTTAACTTACATTTTTATTAATTCTTGACTGAGCAATGTAACTGGTTTTATTTGTTATTTAGAGTATTACTTTTTGTTTCAGTTGGAATTAATGTCTTTATTGACTTCAATATTTATTCATATTTATATATTTATTTAATTTAGCATGTTTTCATGGTTCATACAGTTTATATATATAAATATATATATATATAGAGGCCTGTATATAAAGTTCAGCACTGTTTTACTTGGAGTGTTATGTTTAAGCAATAAGGTTCCAGAGGCTGTGCTGTATCGTGAATAATTGTTTTTATCCAGTATCAATTTTAAAAACTATCGGTTGATTAATCGGTTATCGGCAAGTACGGCCCAACCTAGCTATCGTTATCGGTAAAATCCACTATCGGTCGACCTCTACTTAAGATACAGTGATGTCTTCCACCAAAGTTTCTTTATTACATACTTCCAACAGATTGTTACTGTACTAAGTAGAAAAGAATAGCACAAGAACAACAATTTGGAGGATAGGTGGTCTATAAGAACATGTCTGAGAAATAAGCAAGTTCAAGGTCACACAGTAAAACAACATTATGAAGTAGTGTCATTTGATATGCTTCATCAGTAGCTTCACCTTGATGAATTTCACAAGACAATCACATGCTTTTCTTGCTGAGATCTTTCCCGGCCTTTTGCGGCCTTGACTTGAGGGTGGCAAAAGGTGAACCAGCATCAAAATGGAAGACATGTCACTGTCCCAACCTGAAGACAAGAAAAACAAAATAAACACATTTGTTTTAGGTTTTTAGGTAGAAGGGGATGAACATACCCTCCTACTCAGTTGAACTAGTTTAACTTAGACTTAACTTCACTTGGATGATGTGTCTGTATAAATACATTAACCACTCCAGTACTTTAGTTTATACTGTAGACAGAATCAGTATTAACAGCACATTCATGTCCAAGTCTTGATGACTACAGATATCTAGATGAATTAAGGAGAAAACATTTGCAGATATTGAAATGAGGTCATAGAGTTCAACTTTATCTACTACATCTCAACCATAGTTTTGTTATTCAGAGACCCAAATGAAAGCCATTTCAAAATGTAAATCTGCAACTCCTGTACTAGGTCTTTGAGAAAAGATCAGGGTAGAAATGTTAGAGAAACATGTGATTTTCATTCTGACAGTTTACCCATTGCAAGTCTGTGTTGCATATGAATCAAGCATGTCTAATGGGTAAAGTTGTGACCACAATTTAAACTCTATAGATCTGAATAAACCTATGCTGTCATAAATGCATAACTTCCAATTAAATAATTTAAGTTATAGCACAATATAGTTACCTTCTTCAACTTCAGTGGCTTCAGCATTTTGGATGAGGTCTTGGAGCTCACTAGTCTGTGTGAGGCCACGGCTCTGTGCAATAACCTTTGGTTTTATGTTGGTAGACCACTTCTCCAACAACTTTGCAGAGGTCACATCACCAAATAGAAGTCCAAAATCTTGATCAATCTGTACAAAATGCCAAAGATAATTAAAGCAGGAACCACAGTAGCCTGGATTACTGCAGAACAACAATAGCACTTAATTTCATATTTGTATGTTTTCATGTTTAAAGACTTGAAGTGTCACATACCAAGCCTGGTATATCCTTGAATCGTGGGAAAATTGATAGAATATCAGATGACTCTTTAGGGTCGTGCAGCATTTTCTGGCGATAGGCCAGTGTTAACCTCATCTTTTCCTTTACCACTGCCTCATCAGCTGTATGCTTCATCAGGGCAATTGCTTCTTGACACTGACGTTCATCATTCAACCAGCTGTCTTCTTTGAAGGGATCCCTGTCAGTAGTTGGCCCACCTGAAAGTATTTAAGACAATATGAAAACAAAATATTTTGTTCCTTTTCTTTCAAAAGCACAACACATTTATACCAGAACTAGATGACAGGAAAAAACATAGAAAACATGCATATACAGTATCCCAGACTGGGATAATCCCAGAATGAGAGTGAGAGTATCCCAGACTTTTAAATTTGCCCAACATGGATGATTATACAAAACATATTTGCATTTAAAAAGAACAGCAATTATATTTTGAAGAGATACTATGTAACACTCAGCCTTACTGTATTTACATTATGACTTAATGACTGACCAATCTGGAACAAAATAATACTTCAAAGACTGATGAGTAAAATAACCAAGTTGTATGTTCAATAAAAAAAGTTACAAAAGTTTATTAAGCCTTCCATCCAAGTTAATAAAAGCAGACTAAACATCAAATCTCGCACCTGTTTGTGGTTGCCGTTGGCGTTTCATCCGTCCCTCTGATGCTTCTTTCTGCAGGGTTTTTATTCTCCATGCCAGATATCCACTTCCATCTTCTGCATTGTAATAATGCTCCTATGACCAGAACAATACACAGACCTAGTAGTTATACATTACACAATTAAGGAAATAAATACCATATGAATAATAATGTAGATAATCTTTACTCTGCAATATACAGAGTATATCATCCTCCTGTAAATCCAAAAAGATTGAGAGGCAACAGCTACTTACATAACCAAGCTTGCTCCTGGGGTCAGCCAAGTATGGGAATAGGGAGATGATTCCCTTCGCATATTCTTCCTTCAAACGTCGGGAAGGGCTTGTTCTATACACACACACAAACTAATTACAACCCATAACATCATAAACATGAATTTACAAATTAATGTATGAACAACCTACCCATGTTCATTTGTCAACTGGGCAACCAATATTTTCACCAAGTCACGTCTTCTGCCATCTGACAGACTTTTAGTGCGTGTGTATTCGTTTATGACCTTCTCGCCTCCAGGGCTGCTCTTTAGGATATCTTCAATCATCTGGAGGGGGGAATGATGTAATATTGAGCAGAGATGAGAAACATTATTAACAACTGACAAGTGTGTGTACATAGTTCCAAATATCTTTACTATTTAAATAATTCTATATACAGTAGATATAATTCAGAGGCAAGATTTGTGATCCTTACTTGGGCAAGGCGACGTTCCTCAGCTTGATTTTTTTCAGGAGGACTTCTTATCAACATTGCTGTGTCATCAGACTCTGACGTGCCGTCAGTATCTCCTAAATATGAGCTTAAGCTTAAAGAATCTGCAATATAAACCATATCAATGGTCTGAAGATGTTCATACTACTTTGATTGCATGCTATAACAGCAATTGAGAATTAGTCGAATAGACATATTAGCCTATGCAAATTGGTGAATATTGCTGAGAATAAACAAAACTTGATAAGAATGTCAAGCAATTTACCATCAAGGGTTGCTGTGCCTAGGATGAAAATTTCTAGGACACCAATGTCTGGTCGTGTCAGTAGATATTCGAATGCTTCCTCATCAATCTCTGTCTTTGAGTCATCAAAGACTTTTACATCCATTGTAGGAAGATCAAATTTCTTGACAACTAAAGGAAGACAAACCATTGGGAAATTGACAAAGGCCAGCAATGCCAAAGGAACTAAAACAGTTATTTTTATACCCCATAAGATACAATCAATCATACACTTATTATATTACTATTAAAAAAATTTAGAGGGAAAAGTATTATTATTAACAATGTTAAAGTTAGTTATCTCTCACCACATTCCAAAAACGTCTGAAATGTAAAAGGTGTTGGAGAAAAAATATATTTCTTGGTATCTTTGAACTTCACTCTGACAACGTTGTTGGTTTGCATTCTGGAGGAAACAAAAAGACAGAGTTATACATAAGGCGTTAACACTCACAATCAGATAAAGCCCTGATTATATGTCAAAAGCTTACAATGACTTTAGTCATTCATTACTAGGGAGTTATCATGCTTTTAACTTTAGAATACTGTTCCAAATAATAAGTAGTTCCCTCTGAATTATTTGGTAATACTTGAGTCATTATCAGTGGGTTACCAACAATGTTTTATACATTATGCATTATTCACGTTAATTATGAACCTGCATACAGTAGTTATTATTAGTAGTCCTATGGGAGGTATGAAAAAAAAGTTACTGATTAGCTAATAGTGAACTACCACATTCTGAGCGCTATTACTCACTAATTCATTAATCAGAATTTCATTAGTTAATATTTGTTACTAGACTTTTAACAATGCGTTAGCTGCTAATCATTTGTTCATGTGTAGGCCTAGTTATTCCTTATGAACAAATAATTAACGCATTGTTAACACTCAAAATGACCACATCAAAATGGCCTCCATCAATCCTATTAAGACTAACGTTAACTTAACTCTTTACAGAGTCAAGTACATGTGGCGCACAACTCTAACCACTCGTCACAATATTTAACATTAACGTATAACTTACTGGACACACATCAATATGCAGCTAGCTAGTTTCACTAGTGTCAATTAACGTTTATGTAAGCTATAACTTATAAATGACCTCCATCAATCCTATTAAGGCTAACGTTAACTTAACTCTTTACAGAGTCAAGTACATGTGGCGCACAACTCGAGCCACTCGTCACAATATTTAACGTTAACGTATAACTTACTGGACACACATCAATATGCAGCTGGCTAGTTTCACTAGTGTCAATTAACGTTTATGTAAGCTATAACTTATGTTAACGTTAGTGATTTTCTTGTCGAGCACTAACGGTCACGTTAAACTTCACATCAAGTTAACATGAGAAATCTATCTCTGTAATGTTCAAAAAACGCGGCAAAATGATCTGAGCTCAAAACAGAGGCGATTTTTATCAAAATGAGTACTAAAACTTTGGAATTCTACTTACTTTTAAATCCAGCAGAAGCACAACGACGATCTCTTCCAAACCCAAAATGCAGACCGCGATCGCGATGGCCGTGCAGAACAGTGATGGCTGATAAACGAAACTTTGGGAGAAGATTTTGGGGAGGAGTCACAGTTACTCTTTAATTTTGCTCCCACTCTATGGACACATTTTACTCTGTTCACTCAAAATAGATAAAAAACAACTCTTTTTGAGGAAAAAAAAATTTACTCTGGAAAAACTACTCTGCTATTTTTCCTGTGTATAATTATTGCCTCACTCTCAAGTACTGAGGTATGAATTATAGAAACAGGGTAGTCATTTCTGTATTCGTTTTTTTCCGGAGTACAAAAGTTTCTAAGTGCATTAAAAAAAAAAGAAACAAACACAGATAAGGCTTTACTTTAAGGTGGACATTTTACTGTAGTAGTACACTAAACAGTGTGAGAGTCTCTGGGAGACACGAAATCCTAAAGAGAAAAGCTTATATTTTCTAATCCAAAAACACAAGGGAAAAAAGAACACAAACTCAAACATACAACTAGACAACACACAAGTCTAATCTTACAAGACATCTATTGTTGTCCATGCGAGTTCACACATATTTTACTCATGGGGGGATATGAATCGCTATTCTCTGCCGATTCGAATCGATTCACAAGTTTAAAAAATCTACTTTCTAAACTGTTACACTTATTTAACTCCGCAGTACTACTCAAAGTTATTGACACCTTACAGTGTTATTAATCACAATAACCCGAGGAAAAGGACTTTCACAGCCCAAATACACACACAATTATGTCAAAATGCACATTTTGTTGAGTATTCATGCAAACACAGTTGTTATGTCCTACGAGAACGTAATAGTTAAGAGAAAATCAAATGTGTAACAACATAATATAATGTTAATAAAAAACACTCACTGCTTTTGACTGAATCGCTTTTATCTTTAATATGAATCAATTTATATTTAAGTCATACAGTGTAGACTATATACACTGTTTTATTTTTACATTTGATTATTCAATTTAGTATTTCTTAGTGCGTTCAATAAACCTAGGCTACTGAACCTGAATTTTTTTTTCTGTTGTATTTGTCCTATTGTTTGTAATTTGCTTTTTTGTTCCTATTTTTAAAATAAAAAATTAAAAAACATTGCCTGCCTTGCTGTATTACAGAAGACCGCCAGATTCCAATTCCCAATATTCTGATACGAAGGTACATCACGTAATCAAACATATCAGAGCATATAGTAGAAAATATATAAATGATTACAAAAATCAATAACATGTAGAAGAATAATGCAACATAAAGAATGATGATTAAATTAATTCTTTCAATGTCTAGAGAATTTATAAAGAAGATATTAATAAGATTCATAAAACGGAATAATTAATTGACTAAGAACTAAAAGTCCCCAATCAAAAGAAATTGAAAAAAGAATTGAATATATTTGAAGGCAAATAATTTCACATAGGCCTATACCACTTGTAATTTGTCATTTCTTTTGCAAAATCATGAGTAGCTGCATGTGAAGCAGAATACAGCATCTGTTAATTAAAAGAAGCCATATCGATGCAGCGAGAGGAGGATGATCAGTAAGTAGATTGCGAGGGCAGCGAGGCCGATACCGAGAGAGACATGGTTCAGGATCAGTGTCGTTCTGGAGGACCTGGTCGCTAAATCTTTCTGTCCAGCCATGTTAGCCTTTCGAGTCTGTAAAAAACAATCAAACTGTGAATGCTTGTTTTATATCTGCATTTTTCATTCTGTAATGTCATATCATAGATCATTGCTTTTGATGCCTCCAAATGTAAATCCAAAGTTATTCAGAGCAATAACCCTAATTTTGCTAATCTCTGGTGTAAAAGGAGAATCCAGCTGTCTGATGAGATGACTATGACATCTAGAGATAATGGGAATAATGAATAAATGTTGTGTTTGTGGTAGGGCAGCCGCTTATCAGATGCGCATTGCAAACGGAAAAAGAGACAACGGGGCTAAAGGCGCACCGGGGGAAGTTTATTTTACTTTAAACCACTAGATGGCACTAAAACTTGCCACATCACTTTCCAAAACATCCGCTTTTCAAGATGCACGTGGAAATTTGTCTGATCCTTGACTCGATTCTGCGCTAATTTGATCTATAATATATAAATAAGATTTAATGTTACAACTGTAAATCTATATTTAATTATTATAGGATCTCATTCAATGCTTTCAAAATCTTTACTTTTTAAAATAATTTTATGTATTTTTTAAATATATTTTTTATATTACCATATTTTAATGACAGTATATTTAGTGTACAAAGATGAATTCTTTTATTGATCAAAATAAACAGAAAATAGCGCAAAATTTGCTAAAGTGATTCTTTTGAACAGCTTCTTTTGAATAATTTCTACAGCTGAACACAAAAGAAGATATTTTGAAGAATGTTGGGAATCAGAACAGTTGATGACACCCATTGACTTTTTTTACCATATGGAAGTCAATGGGGTCCATCAACGGTTTAATTCCCAACATTCTTTAAAATATCTTCTTTTTTGTTCAACTGAAGAAATTATACAGGTTTGGAACAACATGAGAGTGAGTAAATGATGACAGAATTTTTGGGTGACCTATCCATTTTACTTGCAACCCTTGACATGTTTTTTATTCATTTGTAAATATATTCAAATATAGTGTTCATCCTAATGCATTTAAGTCAATATATTACAGTTTACTGTTAAAAATGTTAAACTATTACAACATCATCCTGGATTTTTGTGGGTATTTACAGGATTTTTTGGCAACTTTAGTTTAGAAATTACAATTACATTTCACATACATTAACTGTAACTTGCTTTATAGTATTATACCGTAATCAATTTGACAGCAATTAACATTTTTAAAGCCTTTTTTTTTTGCCTGTAAATTCCTGTAAATTATACGGTACATTTTTACAGTATATATCTCAAGCTATATATGAAGTGTGAGCGAATACTTACAGAGATAGAGTAGATGACGGCAGCGATTCCCAGTGGGAAACAACAACACACCAGAGTAAAGATGGAGTAGCCTAAGTAATCCGGCACATTAAGGGGCGCTGGTGTGGAGGTCATGAACACAGTGGGCTGAACCGTGACCCCGGTGTGAACTGGACCTTGTGGATATGCAGACATGCCTGGCACCGGCGGACCCATCCAGGGCTTCTGTGATGGATCCTGTTCATCTGGAGCGCCACTGAATGAGGGGTTTATTGTCCCGATTGTTGGTCCTTGATTGTACATTTCTTCTCTTGTACTCGTGATCTCTTTGGTTTCGTGCTTCTTGCTGGTGAATCTGCCGTCTTGTGTTTTCATGAACCTTGTCTGATGGTGATGGAGATTTATAAGACTCTAATAGTCGGTAGAAGCTCATCAAATTAGACAGATGTAAATATGGACAGTTTGCGTGATACTAGTGTTATTTTAGTATCATTAAGATCCTATTATAGTTTTTATTTATATTTTAATATTTTTCATTTTAAATTAAATTATTTTTTTAGTAATTTTGTTGTGTTGTCATTTTTATTCATTTAAAAAAAAAAGATATACACAACTTCAATTAAATTAAAAATATATATATAGGTTTTATATTTGTATTATTAGTAGTACAAATGAAACTAAATACAAATGAAATAAGTTTTTTATATAAAATATATTAATATTATATTTTGTAATTTTATATATATTTTATATATAAATACGTTTTTATAAGTTTAGTTTTTTAGTGAACATTTATTTTATTAGACTATTTTATTCAAGTAAAAACTTTTTTTTTTGGGGACGGTTCACCCAAATTTAAAACTCATAAGGCTATTCATTAACAAACTCATTAAAAGTCATTACTCACCCTCAAGTTGTTTCAAACTGTATGAGTCTCTTCGGTCTGTTGAACACGGAAGGAGATATTTTGACAAATGTTGTATAGAAACCCATGACTTAAAGATTTCAAGTTATTCTGGTCTAGCAACAGTCTCTTGTCGACGACAACCTTAAAGATTGACGTCAATTCACAGGAAGAATGTGTGTATGTCTTGCAGATGCAAACAGGGTATATCATGTTTTTTTTTTTGCCGCTTGCATTTTTTGAGATTACTGGCTGATTTTTGGGGAAACTCCATTAGCCACTCTAAAGGTAAATAATAAAGGTTTGTGTGTGTATTACGACTGAAAGACACGATGTGAGATCCACCAATCAGAGAGGTTACCAAATCCCAATCGATTTATTTGATTGGTTAAAGTTATGGAGAACGGCAATTCTCGTGGCTCCTCTGAATAATTTTTCTTTTTTAACAATTAAAGTTTCCCTGTAATCATTTTATCCCTTAAAACTCATATTTGATCACCAAAATGACACATTTAAATGTTTTATCCTATCCTATTATTTAAATGTTAAAATATCTTGAATGTAACTCGACACCCTTGCCTCATTAAGTATATGCGGTTCTATGAATATGCAAATGAGCCCCGCCTCCACTCACTCACAACAGGGGTGCTTCTCAATATCCCTTCTCGTCTCCTCGCTCCTTCGTCCTCCATCCTTGATCCTATGACCTGGAAACAGATCGAGCTCAGCCATCTTGAAGGACATCTCGATTCTCTAATTGCACCGCGAGGATCGAGGAGTGAGCGAGGATACACGGGTGCATCCTTTGCAGAAGAGTTTTATTGACTAAACGTCACGCACGTATAAATTCTCCTCCCCCTTCACATCGGTCACAATCATTTTAATTTATACTTTACCCTTGCAGTTTATACAAACCATCTCACATATTTCAACAGGGTATCTTGCTTTATTATTATTTATTATGAATTTCTTAAATAACCAAACTAATACAGCATAAGGGCAGATCCTTTGAGCACTGCTGATGACGCTGTGAAGTGACGCTCGAGTGATCAAGTATTCCAATGTATAAAAAAGCTTTCATTCGATTCATCTGTCCTCCTTTTCTTTCCTTGCAGCATTCCCTCGCATCCTACAGGGGGCGGAGCTGAGACGCGAGGAAAGAAAACGAGGATGCACAAATAAGAAGCGAGAAGCACCCCAGCTCAGGCTGCGTTTACACTTGGCATTAACATGCGACCTGTATCTGGATGTTGTCCACATACACATTGAAAAGGCAAGTGTAAACGCGTTTCTGATCGGAATGTTATCCGATCAGCGTGTCCTGGTCCAGAGGTAGTCGAGGACGCATTGTGATCGGATCTCAGTGTAATGTAAGCGCAATCCAGCCATCGTGTCTGCATTCACAGGTGCACGTCCTTTAAATGTTGTAATTTAAATGTTGAATGTTTTTGTTGTTTCAGCATTTTTATTAATCTCCCACTTCTGTTAATATAGCCATTGCACGCTATAACCTTAAACCCCAATGATCGATGATTTAACATGATCAACCCGGTTATTTTTGTATGATCAGCTCTGAAATATTCCTTCATTCAAAAAACGTAATTTGATATAAGACTGGAGATTGCATAGGAAAGTACATTGGGACATTGCTTAATTTGTATCATCTTTACTCTTAATTTGGCTACTGACCTAATTTAAATATTATGCAAAAACAGAAATCCGATCGGTTATCCAGATAGAGAGGCTACTTAATATGAACAAATGTAAACGCACCGTGTCCTGATTGGCTAATGATCCGATCTGCTTGATCGGATCACGGTGATCGCATGTTAATGCCAAGTGTAAACGCAGCCTCAGAGATCCACTCGTTGACGATCACACGTTGATCTGATTGGTTACAAGGTAGTTTGTGACGTCAGAAACACCAGCGATTTCAAACCGTGTTTTTGAGACTGTCTTTGGTTCACTGCAGTTTTAAAGGGCCCCTATTATGGATTTTTGAAAATTACCTTTCATGTAGTGCGTAATATGACATGATCTCTCCAGTATCCACAGGATCAGCTGCCGGTGTGAGGTTTAAGTTTCCCTGGAGTCTGAGTAAGTGGGCGGAGCTAATGCTAATGTTTCATCTTGACGTCACGATGAAACGGCTTATGACTCGTTTAAAAAAACAATTCATTTCATTGACTCAGTGAAAACATCCTGCAAAGTTTTAAATCTGAAAGTGCACCGTATATAAAGTTATTGTCTTTCAAAAGTAAGAGTCGACTCTGAGTCAATGAAATAAAGAGTTTTTCAAACGAGTCATAAGCCGTTTCGTTGTGACGTCAAGATGAAACATTAGCATTAGCCCGCACACTTACTCAGACTCCAGGGAAAGTTAAACCTCACACCAGCAGCTGATCCTGTGGACACTGGAGAGATCATGTCGAGGAGATGCTGTGTGACACAATGTGAAGGTAAAGACTTTTTTTTTTCACTGCCCAAGGACGAGCATGTGAAGAATCTGTGGTTAAAATGTATCTTTACCATGATACTACTGCAGAATAATCCTAAACTTTTCCTGATACCTTTATTTTACTGAGGACTGCTAATCATCTGTGGGCCACTATTACATAAAACTGTCTATTAATGCAGATTGTCTGTCGTTCTCACTACTTAGAGGAAAGATTTGGAGCGTGGAGCAAGATTTGTTTTACCAATGTTTATGTTACATTAGTCATTCACGCTAGAGCTCGGCTAATGTATACATTGCATAGCCCACATGCACTGTTATTGATACAGTTTCCATGTGTTCACCGCAATATATTAGAAACATATCAATCAGGTTGCCATATCATATCATAAGCCAATCAGAGTAGAGTAACTCACCGAAAGGAGGGTTTTAGAGAGATTGATTCATTTGTTGAGTCGTTTGAGAATCATTGAAAATCTGGTGATGTGCAAATGTATATTATGAGAAAATGAATCAGTTTTTTTACGTTTGATTCATGTAAACCTGTTGTAGGAGACTCCAAAACAACATTAGGAAACTTTAAAATATCATAATAGGGGTCCTTTATGGAGAAAATACTCCAATACTACAATAGCAATGTTGTCGACTTATAAATTTGTACATGGTTTGTCTTAAAGCATATTAAAAACACCACATAGACATAAAAAACATTAAAAGCTTGATTTTCAACACAGGCAGGGGGACTTTTAACAATTCTTAGCAAGCCTACAACTCCTCTCTTCACCAGCAGGTGTCAGTGTGAGATCACATTTCTAAATGACACTTGAGATCAAGGCCCATTGCATAAACATTATATTAAGAAGATCTAGTATGACTCACTAGCAAGTCAAGGGTCAGCCAATCTTACTTTCAGTATCAAAATAGCCCAATCTACGTTTTTATGTAACTGACTTAAAAAAAGATATAAACAGAAAACTCTGATGACTAACTTGTAGTAATACTAGTCTTAGCGGTTTATGCAACCGGCCCCATGTGATTAGTTAGTCTCTCAACCTCTCACACCATAAGCTTAAAGCGTAAATCTCTTTTCATTAACGAAGAGCCAACAGTTTTTCCATATTTTATACATAGCAAAGTACCATAAAATACAAGTCTTGAATCTTACATGTATAAAACGTTTTGTTTGTGAGGAATCCGAGGGCTTTAAATTTAAATGACCCTTCTGCGAGTCCTCACGAGGACTTTTACGCTGAAAAGTAGCCAAGGAGGCCGCCATTTTGAAAACGGCCCGTCATACACTACGTCCCTTCACACAGCTGAATATATTAAGCCTCCAAATAACCGGTATTTATATTCGTGAAGCGTCCTCGTCCGTGTGTCCTAATAAAGAAAACAAGCACGACCCGCACCTGTGTCAAAATAACAAGTTAAGAAAATTTAACCCCAGACAAGAAGTGCGCGTGTTTTTATTCTGATGAGGATATTATTGAACGCGCTTGTAGAGCTAATTTATTCCACGGTGGATTTGGAAAAGGATTTATTCTATTTGGGATCTTGTCATTGGAGCAAAGGAATACAACAGAGTCCTCAAATCCGTTCGGGTTGACAGGTAACGGGAGACTTTATTTCCATTGCGTTATTGTGAATCATGTGCGAATATATTTGGCGCAGTGATTCTGTGATCGGCCGTCATTCATCCACACGCGCGACTTTGACGCGACGCGTTACATGACATTGTGTCTAGTGTTTGTTACAGTATGTGTCTTTATTTATGTACTAATTCGATAAAGCTGCACACAAAACAACTATTTGTGTAACGCACATTCCCCACCAGCCTGCGCTCATGCCGATGAACATTTCTCTTTTGTTTTATAGCGTTTCTCTGTGTGAACAATATATTTAATTCCGTGAATCGGTCAGAAACGCCCTGCGTTCACATGCGCGTTGATCATGATATTATTAAAAACCTCAATGACTGCGTCTATGTATAGCTTATTTTATCACGTTCCTACATTAAACGTCGTTTAAGCATTTAAAACAGCTCTTTATATTCAGATAATGTAGGTTATTTAATAAAATTCATCGTAATTTATTGGGGTGATTTATTTATACAGCATCAATAAAAGCAAAGCAGTGATTGGAAAAATATGCATTAAGTGTTGGAAATGCTAATTAAATAATGTGAGTGCACATTCAAGACTTTAATGAACATTAATAATAAAGATCTGGATATATAGGCTATGAGTATGAATATGAGCTGGAACACATCATAACTGTCTTATTCAGCAACACATGCACCTGAAAATGGGAAATTAAATATTCAAAATTTTTTACTTAATGAGTTGTTTCTTTAATGCTTATTAATAGTGAAAGTAAAATCTCCATTTATCTGCATAAACAATATTACATAAGCCTATTTATTTGTCATTATATTTGTCAACAGGTAAAGTCTTTATTATATATATATACTTTTTTTAGACACTTAATTGCACTCTTAATTGTCCATAGTTTGTCCATATAGTGCTATATGTTAATAATTATTTACAATATATTTGACCATTGTTTCTTTTTCTACTTGATATGGCCTGTTCTAGAGGTTTGACATGATGATGAATGCCATCTTTATTTCTGATGGTGCTGCATTTTATTTATTCAATTAATTTTTTTATTCTTTTTTATAGTGTATATTTTAGCCTATAATTGACAATTTGTAAAGTATTTATGATATTTACATTTTTATTTTTAGATACAAAATTGCAGTCATCTATATTTTGTTTCACAGTGCTTTAGCCTATGTTTAAGAATTTTTACAATGTTTTTGACATAAATAATATTTTTGCTGGATATTGTCTAGAGATCTGATGATTGTAATCTTTATTTCTGATGGTGCTGCATTTTATTTATTTGTTTGTTTGTTTGTTTGTTTGAACTTCTGTGGACAAAGAGGGATCATTGTTTTTTTTATTTTATATCTGTATCTCCAGTGAGGGTTTCCCTTTTATTGTCATGGATTTTTATGTGATTTGAGAAAGTTTGATCCAGTAATAATATTCAAGCTCAATGAATCCAAGCAGGTGTTTTGATACTGTCAGTAGTTTATATGAATGAGCCGCCCGTGTCTCGACTGTTCCTTTCCATCACTGCTGGATCTGAAGCCGACTTCACCTTAGGGTGCTTGGCTTAGCGGTTAAATCCTGGGCTGCTAATTGATACGTTTTGAGTTCAAATCCTAGACTGGATCCTGTTGTTGAGTCTTGAATTGCCCACTGAAGTTTTGCACATTTGCTTCAGTCATGTTTTGCAAACTTGATTTATGGTTCCAAAAGATTTAAATAATTGCCTGAAAGACACAGAGAAAAATAACTGTGGCAGTTGAGGAACATTAGCGTGTAGAACGTGCTGGTTTACATGTTTTGGGGTGTTTGGATAATGTGTTTACAGGGTTTAAGTCAGAGTCTCTCTCTGTCTCTCTCTCTCTCTCTCTCTCTCTCTCTCACACACACTAGTAATATTTAATATTTATTATAATACAATTTTATTTTTTAGTTTGTGTATCTCCAAGCTATATATATAATATAAAATGTTTAATTTTTTTATGTAAATATTTGATATTGTATAATATAAATGGTATTTTTTTTTATATAGGATATATTGTATAAATGATATAAGATATATTTTATATATTTATTTTTAAGTTATATATATATATATATTTTTTTTTATTATTATTATTATTATTATTTTTTTTTAAAATATATATATATATATATATATATATATATATATATATATATATATATATATATATATATATTTCTCACAATGTTTAGAGCCAATTTAATGCTTCTATTTAAAGTTGCGAATTTACCGTTTGCGAATTACATTTGTGAATAAAGCAGCGTTTCCATGTGTTCAAGAGAACAAAATCGTTACTTCCTGTGAAATTCGTGCAAAATACCAGTAATAAAAATGGATGTTGCTGCAATCGGGGAAGAAACTGCAGCTCTTTTATCCTCCATATATTCGGTTAATGTGTTTCCATCATTTGTGCCTATGCCTTATCAGGAAAATAATTATCCGACTCAATTAAGTGCATGCATTTATTTATTTATTTGCAATTATTGCGCATCATGGCATTTCCATCCAGCATGTTTTTAAGGGATATCCCAAAATTTGCATAAAAATTGTTGGATGGAAACATGCCATGTGTTTCACTGGTGGCCAGAAGGAACGTTTGAATATCATGCATTTTTTTAATGCATATTTTAAAATGATTGTGCATCATGGCGTTTCCATTCAGCGTGTTTTTAATGGGATGTCCCAAATTTTGCATAAAATAGTTGGATGGAAACATGGCATGTGTTTCACTGGTGGCCAGAAGGAAAGTTTGTATATCATTTAGTGATCAGTGATTAGTGTCTAATGAGGAGCCGGAGGACACACTGTGTGTGTTGTGTTGAGCGTCTCGTCTCTCAGCATCTGCTCATAATAACGGTTGACCCTGTATCATTATTAACTTATCCAGCAGATCTGTGTTTACCTGCTTCTCACAGCTTTTCCAGAGTAATACAATGAGTGATACAACATGTATCTGTTTGTCATCATGTTCGGTTGATCTGAGGGGTTTTAGTACAGGGTGTTCTGGGAGGTTACCCAAGCGTTGTCAAGTTAAAGCAGTGCATTCCTGATATTGTAGTCTGTATATAGGGCTCTATAGGTGACCCACAAATCACTTTAGACTTGGACATTTTGATTTGAGGCTTTGTGCATGAATATCCAAACTTTCTGGGAAGGACTAAACCCAAATATCATCACAGTTCAGATGTATTTCTATCCTCCTCTGGGTCCGTGTTTTTGCTGTGTCTGAGGTGGCAGAGGGTCTGTTCGCGTGAGATAAACGTTTTCGGTCACATGATAGATCTCAGCAGCCGTGGCCCGTGTGTGTGTGTGTGTCAGACGCAACAACTGACTGCTGTGTCATGCTGAATGCGTGTTGTTTACGGCAGCGGTTCTCAACTGTGTGTGTCGTGACCCAAAAACAGACGTCTGTTCTGATAGAGAAAACAGCACTGAGTGCAAATAATGAAAGAAAATGAAATAAAAACACATGCAAATCATTCAACTTTGATATGCTGTGCAAAATGAAGGCCTGCGTCCCATTGATTTACTATTTTGGCTTTTGCTGTTGGTCATTTTATTAATTTTGCATATATTACTAGTCCTGTTTTTGGTAAAACATGTTTGTTTCAGATGGAAATGGTGTCCATTTGAATGCAGCGTGGAGTTATACATGTTTTTTTTAGAATTGGTCAATTGATGTTGTTTATTTTACATTTAGATTACTTTGATCCAAAGTGACTGATCGCATTGAAGTTATGCATTTTATCAGTTCATGCATTATAGGAATCAATCCCATGACCTTGACGTTGCTAAGTGAATGCTCTCCTGTTTCAGCTGCTGAAAGCCGAGATATAATCGTCTCATTACCATATACATTAAAGGGGTCATGACATTAATAATCAAATTTGCTTTGATCTTTTGACATATAAGAGGTCTTTGCACCATTCAAACATCCTTCAAGTTTCAAAGCTAAACTTTTATTGTATTTAAATGATATTTGTATTTTTGTAATTTAATTTTTGCCATGCAATTAGCCTTGGATGCTGACATGGCACTAAATTATAGCTTAAAGGCACACTATGCAAGATTTGTGCCTTAATATAACAACTTTTGAAGTCATTTCGATGGTAAACAAACTTGTAGTAGGGCGAATCATCCGGATAGCAAAGCACTGTAGCACTGTATACTTTCCTGTAGCTCAAACAGTAGAGCGCCACGGTCATGGGTTTGATTCCCAGGGAATGCAAGAACTAATAAGAATATAAATGTGTACCTTGAAATGCAATGCAAGTCGCTTTGGATAAAAGCGTCTGCCAAATGCATAAATGTAAATGGCAGAGTTGACGAAGAAAACGAAGAAAGTGCGGTTGGAAGAGTTAAGGAAAAGCTCTGCGTGAGTGGTATTCACGACAGTAACGTTAAATAAAACGGAAACTGCATAGTATGCCTTTAACTTTCAGATCTGAACGGTACGCTTCGGGTTTTTTACCGAGAACCGTTACGCTAGTTTCTACGCCATGCTGTACCTCTAGAGCTTCTCTTCAATTCAGTCTGGCCTTGTGTATTAATACAGCACTGACTTCATGTCAGAAATATAGAGATCAGCAGATCTGCATCTCCAGCCTCCTCAGGGTATTCCTCTCGCTTCACACTTCTAGACGGTCCGCTGAGGTCACGGCCATCAAGACCCATATTTAACTTGATGTCTGTCCACACGCCTCGGATACATGACCAGATGTAAACCGCTTCAGGATATCGATAATCCAATAAAATGAAAGTGTTTCCTGCGTGAAGAAAGAAGACATGCCATTTAATGCAGAGTGAATTAAAACGTTTAAAGTTTTAACTCGATTACTTCAATGCATCAGCACAAGAGCCAAGAGATGTTTTAGATTTCATACCGGGCATGTGATGCTGTGATAACTCGATTGAACGTGTTTTTAACAAGCGCAGTTGTGCTGGACATTACTGAAAAGATCAAATTATATCTATATTCAACACAACAGTCTGGCTCTAAGTAAAATCCTTTTTTTTTTTCTTAAAGAAATTTTTATTTTTGGCAATAATGCATAATACTTTCTTGCAGGATGCAGGATTCATTTAAACAAAACAAAAATCGTGATCTGGTTTAGTGTGATTATTTAATTGCGAAGGCTGCGATTGGATTAAATAAATATATGCGCTGCATGTTTCAGAGTGAAGCGGGTCACGGTGTTCATTTACACGTGATCGGTGGCGTTTGCTGTGTCTCAGAGCGGCTCGGTTCACGCTAAACGATACAAGACCAAATACTCACTGTAAAAAATAAATCCATAGAAGAACTGGCAGCTTATTACCCGGACATCATGCAGTAATTCTACTGACATTTCCGTTAACCATAAAACACAACGCAATAAAGTCCAAATTTCAAAATACAGGTATAACAACTGTAAAAAAAAAAAAAAATTACGGAAAATTAATACAGTACATTGTGCACTATTTTTACAGATTTTTTTTAAAGTGCTGTCTTAAACTGGTAACCGAAGTCACCCAGCTCTGGTTGTCTGAGTATTGCCTAAACCATAATAGCAGATTGTAAATACCAAGATAGAGTTTTGTCTCACTCTATGGCTGTGAAATACTTTTAATAACATAAAAACATGAATACGATCACTTACAGCTTACACCTTCAACATTTCTCACATTATCACAGTTTATTCGTTGTAGTTTAAAAAATGGTAATAATAATGACAAAAACTCAGTTATCATATCAGTTGATGTTTCACTGGTTTTGTCCATCCTTCTGTTAGACTCTCACACATGAATTATGTTGAATATCTGTCAGCTGTTAAATTGAACTACACAGTTAGATAATACCAGTTTAGCTCAACCAGTGACCAATCAATGCTTCATGTTGTTCAGTCTGTGTGTAAAAAGAGCATTAGCACTTACAGAAAAAACACTTCAGCAGAACATGCTCAGGTTATTTTTGTGCCCAAATTTCTGATAGTCACTGTATGAAGAATTTTGGGGTATAAAATGTCATATTTTACTTTTATTTTGCTCTCCTCACTTACATAAATTAACTATAGTGTCCTGCACACACTAGTAAAAAACTATATGGTGTTCATGACATGTTGGTGTTTTTGCTCATACAGCACTCAGTACATTTCAGAAGATTTTTTTAGTACAATGTGTTTGTCATTCACTCTCCAAACTATCTTTACTGTGGTTGAACAACTTTTATTTAAATCTTCTTCTTCATTGGGTGTTTTTTAGAGTGCGCTTAACGTATTTATTTATTTTTTTGTCATATGTTTGCATTGTTTTGTTTTTTATTTTCTCTTTTATATTTTTTCCGTACAGCCCTTTGGTTCCACTTGTGGTGTTGAAAGTGCTTTATATATAAAGTTGAGTTGAACACAACTATATTAAACCGGTCTGATATCTTTGTGAATGTAGCCAGTGTCTCTCATGTGAGTTTGGTTGGATGATTATTTTGGTTATTTTATCAGACTTTGGCACAAATTTAACATGCAGTGAGCCGTCCAGAGTGTTATGTTCAATCATACGGTCTCATGGGCTTTTATTGAATTGATGGAATATCATCTCAGTTTGATGAAGCCACTGGCATTGATGGCTCTTTACTGATCTCATCGGTCTGTGTTTCTCCAAAGCAGAAGCCTGATGTCTCTTCATGATCTGCTGAGGCTTATGGTGTGTTTGGGAAACAGTATAAAAGTAAGTGTGTGCACATCCCACCGCCTGGCAGGTGCAGGACATAAGGGACGTACTAAAGTGGCAAAAATGTAATGTCCGCAACACTGCTTTAAACTCCCATATTTAATATAAAGGCAACGTTTTGACCCTACTGGGTCTTCAGGCAAATAAAAAAAAATAAAAAAAGAGAGAGAGAGAGAAACAGCCTTGGTTTCTCATTTTGGTCCTGGTCTTCAGATCCTTCTGTGGAAATCTGCATTCCTTTTTCTTTATGATTGTCCTTTTAATCTCTCTACACACACACACACACTCAAAGACTTTTATCCAGGTGATAACTTTCAAAGGGAGTTTTTCCTTTCAATCAGCAGATGCTCATGAAGAACTTATGAAATAGGAAACGTGGATGTTAATGGTTATTTTTCTGTTCCTTTATTGTAGTTTAATATAATTGTATTTATTTAGACCACAGATGCTTTAACTTTCTCCTTAAATTATTTAGTTTTTCGCCCTCCTTTTCCTTGCCATTTCCTTATTCTGTTCTGTTTCCTCCTCCCTTTTCTTTTTCTTTTCTGTCTTTTCTTCCTTCTCCTCCTTTTTCTCTTTGTTTTGCTGTAATTGTATTTCCCCTTCATTGAAATGGTCAGGAATTTAACTTCGATTTGAGTTTATAAGATGGACCAAAAACTTTTTGTTAGTGTTGTTCAGGTCAAGTTATTCTCAACCCTGATTAAACTTCATAGAAGATGTTGAGACCAATATTAATAATATATGACATAAAACACTTGTTATACTCTTTTAACATGTATATCACTCTTTTTAAACCAAGAAAACTTTGAAACCCCTTTTTTTATGTGTGAACTGGGGATGCAGGAAAATTCAATGAATTATTGATTTTAACAGTCAATTCTAATTACCACAATAAAACCCCATCATGCATTAGTTTCTGACCTAATTTCAGAGGCAAAAATCAAATAGATCTGGACATAGACTCTCATTTCACACATTTTACTTATTCTTTCCGCCTTCTCTCGGTTTCTGATGTTAAAGTAGGAAAAAATAGAAACATTACAACATTTGCTTTTTTACAACTGTAAGTAGGTCAGTGGATTCAGCATAAATAAATGAACATCTATACAAAGAGTATGAAAAAATAAATGCATCCAGGCTTGGACTGTATCCTTGAGGGAACTCCTTACACTGATGCTGGCTTTATAGTTAATGGCTTTCTCTCAACACACAGAATTCAGAGCCTGTGAAATCAAAGCAGACCCTTGTGTGTGTGTGTGTGTGTGTGTGTGTGTGTGTGTGTGTGTGTGTGTGTGTGTTTTTCTATCCCGGTGGGGACTTCAACCTGAATGTACACAGACTCATGGGGGACCTAAATAGAGGTCCTCATGGGTAAACAAGCTTATAAATCATACAGAATTAATTTTTTTGGAAATGTAAAAATGCAGACAGTTGTGTGTGATGAATAGGGTTAGTGTAAGGGGAGAGAATATACCGTTTGTACAGTATAAAACCATTAAGTCTATGGAGAGTCCCCACAAAGATAGCGGACCAGGTGTGTGTGTGTGTGTGTGTTTGTTTCTGATCAGACTTCTAAGACTGTTACCAAAAGTATCATCTTGTCAGGTTATTGTTAACAGGATAAAGATACGCCGATCTCATGATTCCCTACGAAGACCTGATCTGGTTTACCCTGGAAACAAACACTTTCAGTTCACAGCCCGTTTTCCTGCTGATTTTCTCCAGAGGCATCACAGAGGACTCATCGTTTACTCACCCAATCCCTGTTGACTGACTTTCCTCCGCTGAACACAACAGGAGCAAATCTGAGGATGGTTTGAAGCTTGAATATTGTATTGTATTCTATTGTCATAGTCGGAAAAAGCCTCCTTTTGTGCTCTTAAAGTCTTATTCGCACGGGATCAGGATCACCTGGTGACCTCGAGTCATTTGTAATTATTGCGGAGGTTGTCTGTGATCTTAATCCCGTGCGAATCGGCCATGTCTGGAAAAATTCCCCTGCAAATGACCGACCATATTTCACCGATGTCCTGTGATAATATTAGTGATTTGGTGGGGTTGTATATAATTTTTTCAATGTTTTAGTTTCCTGTGCGCCTTTTTATCCATGTTTCGTGAAGAATGGCTAGCGTTGGAGTGATTTGATAGTAATTTGTGTGCTAGGTCATATCGTTATACACCATACAACTATACGATTTGTTGAAAGGGAAAGCTGAAAACCATCAGAAGAGCGAAAACAATAATGGAGACATGTATGCGTTAATATCATTCTTCTGCTTATGATATATCATACAGCTAGACCTGTAATAACGACAAGACATTTCCTAGCAATAGCCTATTGACGTCATAACCGTGAGAGAAGTCAGTAAAATCTCAGGCTTCGTTATCCCGTGCGAATGCGCCACATAAAATACAGATGTGCGGGGTGATTTCTAAATCACACGAGACAGTATTAATCCAGTGCGAATAGGGCTTTTATTTTTGAGTGAACTATTCTTGTCAATCAAGTTTTCTAAGCTTTTAACCAAACCAACCAGCTCAGAGGGGAATTACAACGACGAGCTGATCGAGCAAGTCTAGCCTCAAAACATCCCTCTTCCTGTTGCCATGGTAACAGTGACATCTCTCATTGGTGTATCTTGCTTTTACACTTTTAATTAAACCATTTTTTAAAGAAAAAAATCTTTTTTTCTTTTTTTTTCAAAAAAAAAAAAAGAGTTTCTTTTTATCAGATTTAAATGGTTTTACATTTGGTTCTGTTAGCGGTTCAACGAGTATAAATAGATAACACAACTTTATATTCAGATAGACGCACATCTCTAGATCTTTTTATTGAATGCAACAACAAACACTCAGTGTGACCAGTGTGATTCACTTCTTCGTAATTTAATTAGTTTAATGACTCGCTGAATCATTTGGTGATGATGTCTCATCTTCTCGACCTGAGAATGGTTGCTGTGTTGTACTTAAGACTCAGAGAACATGTATTTCTGACTGATTTATGAAACCACGTGTTGTTAAAGATACACCTCAGATCTCGATATGTTAACCATACCTAAATATCTATTTTGATTTTAAATTCTTTTTTTTTTTTTTTTTTTTTTTTTCTGGAATCATGTTGAACTGCATTACATTGCATATGGATTATGAATTGTGATTTTCATAATTTGTTATGCTTTGAATGAATTAATGTACAGTAAATGATTGCACTGGCATCCGGATTGAGAAAAGCTTTAGTTTCAGTCACAGTTTTGTGTTTAGATTGATGAATTTATGAATAGAGGATATTAATACTGTACTTACTGTAATGAGCCTTTTCGTTTTTCCTGGAACATCTCAAGACATTGGACCGCTTTGACTCTCTCAGGACGTTCTCTTGCGTCTTGTCTCTATATTACCTGAACACTCTCTGACTTTCACAGCGTTCTTCTCTAGCGGTGCAAACATTTTTTCATTAGATTTTCGTTTTGCTTTACCTCTCATGCAGTACTTTCTCTCTCTCTCTCTCTCTCTCTCTCTCTCTCTCTCTCCCTCTCTCTCTCTCTCTCTCTCTCTCTCTCTCTCTCTCTCTCTCTCTCTGTCATTATAATGTGGTATTCTGTGTGAAAACACCTGCTGCTTCATCTCTGCATGCTCTACATGCAAGTTTCTTCATAATCCTGCATCTGGGATGCACCAAATATGATTTTTCACGGCTGAATCAAAAACATTTTATTACCTTTTTATTTTACTGTGTCTTTGTTACACGTTACATTTAGTTACTGTGGTAATAACTATAAATTATGCATAATTACATGCAACTAACCCTATAGTAAGTACATTAAGTTCATTATTATTGCACAGTACTTAATGCATTATTACACTAACACCGAAACCTTAAATACAGTGTAACTTTTTTTTAACAAGAAAATGAGCAGATTCCGATACGGTTGCCTAATAATTATTATTATTATTTTTAAATATTGACAGGTCAAATCTGCCTTAAACAAAAAAGATCTGTAGCCATTTGAAATGAGAGGCAATCATTGCATTTTAATCAAGATCCAAACAAAGATGCTACACATGTTTAATATTATCGTTATCAGCCTGATAAGAAAATTTGGCCAATATCTTAAAGCCCAAAATAATGTATTATTTCCTTCAGCTGAGACACTTCAGACATGTTCACCATGATGGTTGCTTAAAATATGATTGGAATCAGTTTAAAAAAAAAGCAAAATACAGTAAAGTGCAACAGTCTGTCATATCGGTCTATCATAACAGTCTATTATATTTCATATAATGAAAACATTATAATTGTGTGTTTGGGATATGGCTTTTAATGGTGAGACTTTTGTTTTTGTAATCAGGCTCTCAAAAATTATATAAAAATTTGGATTTAGATTTATCGACCAATATATCGGTATACGGTTTCATCCAAAATGTTCGTATCGGTGCATCCCTAATCGCGTCCGTGACCATCTGTGCCTGTACAGTAATCTCTCTTCTGTCGCATCTCTGCTCTCCTCTCTGCGTCCATCTTCAGCGTGTCCCGTCTCTGGCCTGTGTTGACGTCCTGTTTACAGACTTAGCAATATTTCCACACAAATTACATTTTGGGAAATTATTGCAATGCAGTTTGTGTATTAGTCCGGAACCGAGATTGACCAAAAGACAACAAAAAACAACCAGATATCAATCAGATTCCGATTAATGGCTGGTCGACCGGCATTGCATGCCTGGTTGCATGCGTCTATGATGCTGTCTATTAGGGGTGTAACGATACACCAATGCCACGGTTCGGTTCATATCACGGTTTTGGAGCCACGGTTCGGTTCTGTTTGCTGTGGGGGCAGGGTTCATGGCAGGGCACCAGCAATAATAACACTAGATTCACTTTTAACTTAACAACAACAACAATAATTTAACTTATTAACTTTATCTTTATTAACTTAACTTTATACGTTGGCTTCACATTTTCTTTAGAGCAGTTAGCGCACCTGAGTTAACTAAAATGAAATGCCCCCACTAACTAGTCAAAAATAAACTGCACACCGGAGTCAACTAAAATTAAATAAATGCCTCCACTGACTAATAAAATAAAATGTATAATACATCTAAAATGTTAAATTTTAAATTCTTCTTCAAAAATACCATGATGTCCACATTCTCAGGTGAGAGGCTTCTCTCTGTGCTGTAACGATGTCCCCTGCCGTAGAGAACACCCGCTCACTGGGGACTGATGTTGCAGGGACTCCAAGGAAGCATTTAGCCAACCTGGCAAAATGGGGAAACTGGCTCTCTTTGTCCTTCCACCATGCAAGTGGATTTGACTCCACTTGAAGAGTCGGCACTTCCTTGTAATGCTGCACCTCCTCTTTCACCATTTGAGACAGAGACTTGGATGCAGGTGTGCTCGTCTCCACATTGGTGCTCACATTCACTGCTGGATGCCACTTCTGACTGCTCCTTTGAGGCTTGGGCCTAACATTAAGGACAAAGCCACAAAAAATAGTTTTAAGCTACTATTGCTAATTGCAATTCATATCTGACAAATAAAACTACCTAAAACATAGTGATGCTCGTCATTTCCGATGATCTAAGTTTCTGTTTGGATTTTAGAGTTTCAAAAAATGATACATGTAAAGTGCTTTTCAAAGGACATATTCACTACTAGTAAGATATGTTGCAGGAAAAACAATGATTTTTATAAAATGTAGTAATTTAAATTAATTGATCAAATTTATTAAATTAACTTATTTTGGAATTAAAACAATTAAACAAAAATACCTGTGAGGGATGGTGTTCCAGAATCTTCTCGATCAGGCTGTTGAAGATGATTCTGCGCGTGGTCTCATCCAGAAACGGCACAGATTTAAAACGTGGGTCAAGTGCAGTACTCATGAAGAAGCTGCACAAGTGTTGAGTCTGGGTACCTGTTGGTGAAGTCGGACACAATGGCAGATTTGACATCTTTCGGAACTGCTGTATCTGTGCAAAACTCACGTTCATAGATTCCAGAATAGTGTGTTTCAGTGGCATTATCATTGAAACGGTTGGCAGCTGTTCAGTGCTCAATAGAGCTGTTACCGTTTTCAGTGGTTTGAGAACCTGAACAATAGACCTTATTCACAGCAGCGCCATCTTTGATTTTTAACAGGAATGAAAGCGAGGCTGTGAGGGATAGACCTCCATCTCTTCAGTGGGCTGTACTGCTATTAAATGTGTTTGTGGATTGTTCTGCTGACGAAACCATGCTAAAATATGTTTCTGAGAAATTCCAGTAGACCAAATAATCCAGACAATATGATCTGTTTAAAATTACAAGTGATCTAGGAGCTTTATACAGCTTTTTACAGCGGATCCCATTGAAAACACAGTAAGTCTATCCCTCACAGCCTCACTTTCATACCTGTCGTGGCGCTGGTCTGAATAAGGTCTATGTCCTCAGCTACTTTTACATCTTCATCAGACAGAGTAACAATGTCCTTAATGTTCCTCTTAACATTCTTGTCTGTAAGTGCTGAGAAAACAGCAGCCTGCTGTTCAAGGTAGCGCTCAAGCATGTCATAGCTTGAGTCCCACCTGGTGGGGACATCCTGGATCAGCTTGTGTGTAGACAGTCGGAGCATCTCTTGTTTGTCCTTGAGCAGTAATGCTTCGATGAAAAAAAAGTGACAACTTTTCTCACTCTGCCTAAAAGCCGTGACATCTGGTTAACGCCCATCCCCCGTTGTGAAGCCAGGTTAACAGTGTGTGCAAAACATCGAATGTTTGGTGAGAATCCCAGTAGCACCTCATTTCAGTACACGATAAGGGATAAGGGGGTGGAGCTGGGTAGGTTTAGGGATAAGGGGGTGGAGCTGGGTAGGTTTAGGGATAAGGGGGTGGAGCTGGGTAGGTTTAGGGATAAGGGGGTGGAGCTGGGTGGGTTTAGGGATAAGGGGGTGGAGCTGGGTGGGTTTAGGGATAAGGGGGTGGAGCTGGGTAGGTTTAGGGATAAGGGGGTGGAGCTGGGTAGGTTTAGGGATAAGGGGGTGGAGCTGGGTAGGTTTAGGGGTGGGTTTAGGGATAAGGGGGTGGAGCTGGGTGGGTTTAGGGATAAGGGGGTGGAGCTGGGTGGGTTTAGGGATCAGGGGGTGGACCTGGGTAGGTTTAGGGGTGGGTTTAGGGATAAGGGGGTGGAGCTGGGTGGGTTTAGGGATAAGGGGGTGGAGCTGGGTGGGTTTAGGGATCAGGGGGTGGACCTGGGTAGGTTTAGGGGTGGGTTTAGGGATAAGGGGGTGGAGCTGGGTGGGTTTAGGGATCAGGGGGTGGAGCTGGGTAGGTTTAGGTATATGTAAGGTGGGAGGAGTTGGATCTGGATCCGACTCCTCCCCGTGGATTTCATGTTCTGCAATGAGGACTATCTCGAAAATCCGGCTGCTTTAACTGCATTCACTATGTTTTTGGCGTTGTCTGTTGTGACGGGAACAGTCGCGTTTTCTCTGTCAATTTTCCACTCAGCTACAGCTCCCTGTAATATTTCAGACAGATGATCACTTGTATGGCTTTCATAGACAGCGCGTGTCTGGAGAACAGGATTTGCGATTACCCAGTTGTCGGTAATATAGTGCGCCGTGATCGTGATGAAGGACTGAGTTGCACGGGAAGTCCACCCGTCTGTAGTTAAAGCAATGAATTTTGCATTGCTCAGGTCCTCCACCAGTTTAGAGTCTGACTAAAATGCGGTCGGCTCGGTAGTTGATATCTGGGCTCTAACACATGTAGCAAATGCACGTGACATGCACTTTATTTAGTAAATAATATTATAATAATATTTAGTAAAACTACAGCTCTTATTTGTTGTTAAAAGTGTACTCATTAATTACTATTTAATCAAAAATCAAGGAAGAAAAAAATAGTTTTGTGACAAAGTGAAGTGAGAGTTGGGCGGGGCAGCAGGGGGCGGGGCGCGCTCGGTTCGACATGAGAGTATCGCGGTTCGAACCGTGGCTGTTGTATCGCGGTTCTTCGGTTCGGTTTGAATATCGTTACACCCTTACTGTCTATAATGCGGTCTATGATGCGGTCTATGTAGGCAACACACTGGGTGTTTGGAACGGCTCCTGTGTGTCTGTGTGAGTGTTGAGGCCAGTGTAGCAGAACAATCTACCGCAGTGCGCTTCAGCCCGACCTCACCTTCTTATCCTCTCTCTGTGTGTGTGTGTGTGTGTGTGTGCTAAGCCTGAATCACTGCTGGCAGCTTGAGCCCATTATCCGGTCGTGTGCTGTGTTTCGGACAGATCCAGGGGTTGATCCTGATTCTGGTGCCGATCGTGTTGTAGCACAATCTGTTTCACATACAGAAGAGCCTCAGAACTGAAGCCAGGGTTTTTCAGGATTAGTGATCATGTATTATCTGTGTTTCTCCTCTAAAACTGCTTCTGTGACGTGCTGAAGGTGTTCGAACCTACAACCTCAGATCATTAGCACTTAGACAACCGTCTCCTTTCAGTCAGAAACCTCCCACACATCCCACACAAACGTCTGTCACCGGTGCGCCACAAACACTCGACTCCCCTGGGCTTACATGGAGTCAGTTTTTAGATGTAGCTGAAATGATTCCTGCTGTAGTGCTGTGGATCTGTGTGGGCTGTATATATTTCCCATGGTTCCTGCCAACGTGTTTGTCTGTGTGTGAGAGCAGGTGATGTTGGGATGAGTGTGTGAGAGCAGGTGAGCACTGGGATGCTGGGAACGCTGGGATGAGTGTGTGAGTGCTGGGATGCTGGGAGTGTGTGATAGCAAGTAGCCTTGGCATGAGTGTGTGAGAGCAGGGAAGAGTGTGTGAGTAGGTGAGTGCTGGGACGTGTGTGTGCGTGTGCGTGCGCGTGTGCGTGTGCGTGCGTGTGTGTGTGTGTGTGTGTGTGTGTGTGTGTGTGAGAGCAGGTGAGCGCTGGGATGAGTGTGTGTGAGCAGGTGAGCACTGGGATGAGTGTGTGAGAGCAGGTGAGCACTGGGATGAGTGTGTGAGAGCAGGTGAGCACTGTGATGAGTGTGTGAGAGCAGGTGAGCGCTGGGATGAGTGTGTGAGCAGGTGAGCGCTGGAATGCTGGGATGAGTGTGTGTGCGCTGGGATGCTGGGATGAGTGTGTGTGCGCTGGGATGAGTGTGTGAGCAGGTGAGTGCTGGGATGCTGGGATGAGTGTGTGAGCGCTGGGATGAGTGTGTGTGCGCTGGGATGCTGGGATGAGTGTGTGAGCAGGTGTGCGCTGGAATGCTGGGATGAGTGTGTGAGCGCTGGGATGAGTGTGTGTGCGCTGGGATGCTGGGATAAGTGTGTGTGAGCAGGTGAGCGCTGGGATGAGTGGGATGAGTCAGACGGAGGAGAGATGCTCTTCAAACGGGTGTCTAGTGTTCCATTACGTCAGAACACGATTATATAAACCTCGACTGTGAGGCTTTAATATCTGCCTGTTGTCTCAGTGCTGATGGGAGGACGATGACGGTAGACTTGAATACTGTAAATACTGAGGAAAATGTTGGAGAAAGAAACCGTTTTATTGTCATTTTGTTTACTGTTCTCAGTTTATCCACAGTAATGATAATAATAAAACAAGACATTTTTTATTATAATAATAATAATTAATAGTAGTAGTGGTAGTCGAACAATATTGTTTTTTTTCTTTCCTTCTCTCTCTCTCTTTTTTGGACAATACCAATGGCTTAGAGAGGAGAGGAGTTCTTGTCCTAAGACAAGAACGGGTATTGTTCAAAACTCTTGTATAACTTTGATGAAAGGTTTTGATCCACTTCAAATGTTGACTACTAATGGCTACTATATATATATATATATATATATATGTATGTATATGTGTGTATATATATATATGTGTGTATGTATGTTTGTGTGTGTGTGTGTACACTTAAAATAATTAAATAATAAGCATAACATGCTCTTTCCATGACAATTAGAATATGCTCCAACTCTGGAATGTTGAAAAGAAGTTTAAGACTTAAATTTTTTAAAGGTAATCTTTTATTAACTTGTATATTTTTACTGTTGTTGCATTTTTGTTATACTTTACTGGTGTAGCGCTTTTTAGATATTTAATAAATTATAAATAATTCATTGTAAAATTTTGAAAAACGTAAGAAAATAAATCCATAAATTAAACAGATTTTGGCTTTAGCAACTTTAATTCTGTAATCATTGCTTCTTCTTAGCTATAATACTATTAAAGCACTTTTCACACAAAAAAAAAAAAGTTTAAAAGCATGCGCTCAGGGGCGCCAAAATAAAAGGTGCTTCTGACGGCCAAAAAGAAAACCTCAAATATCGTCATTATCAAGATGCCAAATTTCGACTGATATATCAGCTGACCAATTATTATCTATTTTATAAATAAAATAAAAAAATTCTAGTCATACCCAACTCTGAAATGTTTGGTCTTTGTGTAGTTATAACGAGTGTAAATCGATCTTGTCTGTTTTTTCTTGTCCTCAGGTTCTTCATCAGGATGTTGCAGTGATTGTAGTGGAACATCTGATCGTGACGATGGGGATTTTTGGGAACCTGGCCTGTACGGGTCAGACCAACTGTTACAACAACTCTTCCAAAGACTACTGTTACTCGGCCCGGATCCGCAGCACCGTTCTGCAGGGGCTTCCCTTCGGGGGGGTTCCCACGGTCCTCGCGCTCGACTTTATGTGCTTCCTGGTAAGTGACTGGCGTGGAAAAATGTACGCCTTGATGTCTCTGTGCTCTGCCTGTAGAATATTAATATTTGCTGTAAAATACCTAAACACACCAAACTAGTGATTTAAAAGGTTTAAACATTAAATGAATAGTGGAATCTAAGTATATTATCCACTAATGGTGTTTTCCTGTCATTTAACAGAGTTGATTTTTAGGTGAATCGCACAAGAGAATTTCCCAGTAGGGTTTGCAACTGTTGGGTAGTCGACTACTTTAAACACTAGTCAACGCTTTCAGAAGACATTAAGTATTCAAACGCTCAATAACCATAACGACGCGCTTGTTTTTCTTATCGCAATCCAGCGAGCCATGACTACAACCAAGGAGAGTATGTGGCAGGAGGACGATAAAAGCTTGAATTTTGTCCTTTTTTATTTTTAAACGTTTTTGAACTGGTTGAGTGAAAATCTTAGTGATGTGAGGAAAGACATGTTTTTTTGTTTTGTTTTTTACTGTTGAAGATTTGAAGTGAAATGAAATATGAAGAGGCTAATGTTGTATCAGAACCCTTCTAAAAATTATGTTAAATGTTAAAATTAATTGTATTAATATATTTATGCACATGTTGTTCGACGTCAAAGACTGGTGTTAAGGTCTGTTATTTTAATGTTTTTACGGTACGTGTAAGGAACGCAATTGTTGCAATCATTGGGCTGTCAATTAATAAACATTAACTTTTTTTATCTTTTGAAATGGTAACATAAACCGCAAGTAGTCGAGTAACTCGGGTATTGTTTTGACAAGTAACCGACTAGGAGAAATCAGTGGTAGTGCAATTTATCATATTCTATTTTGCCTTTAGAAAATAAAGCCTTTTTTTTAGGACCTTTTAAGATATTTAGCATTGTGACATTTCATGACTATTGAAATAGTGTTGCCATGATACCATGGGGCAGTCGTGGCCTAATGGTTAGTGAGTCCGATTGGTAACCCAAAGGTTGCTGGGTCAATTTTAGTACTTCTTTCACTTCAAAATCACAGTAGTCGGTATCAATACCAATTTCAGAATGTCAAACTTTCCATGGATTGGCAAGTTTAATGGATTGACCCACTTTTCTGGTTGTCTGGTCAGTTATATTCCCATAATCACTTCGGATGGAAAAAAATCAAGTGACCTTGCATTTTTAATGTACATGAGCAGACAGAGCTACACAACAACAGTTGTTTTAGCACCAACTCTGTTAGCTCGACTAACTCTCAGTGCCATGGCTGCCCTCTTAACCTACATTTCTGCTGATGACTTCAGCTCGAGCTACACGTCAATGTAAACTACAAGCTGTAGTTCTGCTTCTATTCTCAGGTCAATATGAACAATATTGAAAGCTCTAAACTGCTTCAGATGCAAATTTTATCCTCTAATGTATTAATTGCATTGTTCTTTTTTTCAGTGTGGAAACTAGCGATAGACGCCTAAGAAGTTTTATATTACAGTATTGAAAATTTCATGCATTTTCTGCATTAGTTTGACTTCTCTCTTACTCATAGTTTGGCTGATAATTTGCTTCTCTCTCCATCTCAGGTTCTTCTTTTTGTCTTCTCCATTCTGCGTAAAGTGGCGTGGGATTACGGCCGCCTGGCCCTGGTGACGGATGCTGACAGGTAAGGACATGTCGTTGTCAAACTTGTTTGATTTGATGGGTGTTATTTGGATGTCAAATTGAATGATTTCTCAGATGCATCTCGTGTGAATTCTTCATTTCTCCTGTATATTCTCTGTGTGTGTGGTGTAAAAGAACATGTATGGTTGTGCATTTCCTGGAAAAGTGCAAGAAAATGAAAGCAAGGATAAAAAAGAGAGCATGTCATCCTTGCATCATCTGAATCCCATGTACACAGCTTGAAACAGGGATTCAGAAATGGGCAAAACCCCTTCATCCGCAGCTGCTAAATCCCTATAATTTTCCAGGCTATCAACTGAAATGACCTGCAATGGACAACATGATCTCATCCAATCAATAAAATCCTCTCTCAAAGTATCTCGATAAGTGGCCAATAGTGGACGAGAACCTGGTGTTTAAGTACAATTACTGTGAAGATCAAATTCAACCTTACTTTCTGTTAACCACAGGTCTTAGGAGCACATTTGAGTCAATGAGAAGACCACCTCTGGTTACTGATAAAAAAAAATACTTTTTTTTTTTTAAATGAGATATGGACCCAAGCCCACTGCTCTTTCCATTTACAGCCAAATTAATGACAAACACAGCGTTACAAAAGGCAATCTCCAATTACAGCCAACTTTAGCCTTCATCAGAGTCTAAATACTTGGCAAAAGTAGAGAAAATGACAACAGAACAATTGTCGTCCAAGAGCTGGACTTGATTAAAGTTGAAGATTCATCAGCACAGGTTATAAATCTCCTAGTTATAGCGCCTCCATTGACGGAATTGGATGAAAACTGGTGCGTGTCCTCATACTGTCCTGATGTACACGCATACCAAGCTTTAGTAAGTTTGATCATTGCGTTCGGAAGTTACGTTCATTAGTAGAAATAGGCTACGGCCAAATATTTATTTGAATAAAAATCCCCTAAATGATGTGCTTTCTGGAGTGTGTCTTCATGATGCAACTCTTATTATCAGGTTCTGCCTCACAGAGACGGTCTTCCTCACCCGGTCTCACAGCTTGAATATACTGGTGCAACTAAATGCACCTAAAAACTTTTCAAGAAACATTTCCTTGGCAGGGGTAGGAAGTGAATTAAAGGCTGCTCACACACACCATCTGCTTCATAACACAGCGGGTTTCATTGTCGCTGAGCAGATTTGCAGTATTTCTGCTGCTGTCAGTGCACATCACTGCTGTGTGTTTCTATTTTCACTCTGCTCTTCCTTTATACACTTTTCTTTGCTTTTTTCTTCCCTCGCTGGTGCAGAAAATGGAGCCAGAAATATTTCCTTTCCTTTCCATTGAATCGATCATGTATTATTTTCTTCTTATCATTGTTACTGAAAATTGACTCAGCCGCTGGCATTGTCTATTTTTAACTTGGTTACATAATAACCACATACATATTTATTTTAAAGACTGAGCTTGTAAGACCTGCAGTTTAATCTGGTATCCAGAAAACACCATTAAATACGTTAATATTCTGAAGGGTTTGAGGGCTGTTGTAATGATTGTTTTCTTGTTAAAAGTCGAATTGATTGGGCTCCCATGATGCCTCACTTCTTCCTGTAATAGAGTGGACAGAGGAAATAAAGCATTGATGAGCTTCCTTTTAGAGTCTCACAGTTGATTAATAGACATTTTGCATGTCCGGTTCCCTTACTCTTTCACAGCGTACTTTTGTCCATGCTCTCACTCGATCTGTATTTTACGTCATTTATGGCTAAAGGCAATTTAAAACCCACAGTGACTTTTGCACATTGACAGTGTTTTTAGATTGAAGTGTTTGTGGACCTGCTGTCCGCAGAGTAAAGACCCGTCAGATTGCTGATTCTGTGTTTCTACGTGAACGGTACATTAAACCCGAGGCTCCACTTTACGCTCTCGCGACTCTGCGGTTCATAGTGAACAGATTTACATGTAAACACTTACAGCTGAGGTGAATGCACAGCTGTAATGTAGCCAGTTGTGGGCATTAATGAATATCCTATATAATATCACAGAAACGTTGAGCATGTGCAAACTGGATCATTACAACATTTTGGCATTGGTACTTTATTTCTTTACAAGAACGTATTTTAATTTCACATTATGCAATGTTCTCCGATATATCATGCATCTCTAATCACCTAACATCGCTCTTTTCCCACTGACAGCTGCAGTCTTCAGAGATTTGAATGAGTTGAAGCTTATTTTTTTTTTCCTTCCTCTTTTCTTTCCTTCCCAAGACAGAAGAGAAGATTCAACGGTCTGGAGGAGCGGGAGTAGTATGTTCAGTTATTGTTCCTATGCTTTATTCTTCTCACTGGTGAACTAACTGCTTACTCCTTCTGATGAACTAGTGTGTGTGTGTGTCATGGTTTGTTATTATGGAGGTTCTTCACCTTTGACCTTTTCTAATAGACCACGGGTGACACGTCGCTTTAGAGATGTGTGTGTGTGTGTGTGTGTGTGTGGTTGCTGTCCTGAGTGTTTTCTCTGATTGCACACCATATACTAATTTTTTTGTATGTGTGTGTTTGTGTGTGGTGTTTGACTCACTCATGTGAATTTGCTTTCCAAAGGCCTCTAACACATGAGTGTCAATAACCGCCTGTCCTTCGTGTCTCTCTTTGTGACGTCTGTTATGTGACTACAGTACGAGAAAGGAACGGAATAACTATGAGCCCGTACGCAGGTAATAGAGCTCTAGCGTGTCTCTCTGACCCGTTGTGACCCCAAAGAGTGGATCCAAACAAGACCCCTCAGTATTGTGAGTCTTCCCGCCCTTGTGAATGTGGCCAGTCAAGTATTTCTTCTCATGTAGAGCTTTTCTTCAAAAGTGGTGATCGTAGGTGATATGACCTCCTCAAACCTCCCTGCACACGAACACAGAGCTAATCTCTAATGGTTTTAATCACCCTCATGATATTCCAAACTAGAGTCTTTTTTCTTTAGTTTGTTTATCACAATTGATGACTACTTGTCATCCAACAACTGATTAGTTATTATATTTTTTATTTTATTAATTTTACTTTATTTTACTTTATTTTTTATTTTTTTAATGTATTACAATGGGCGACTACTTATCCAACAACTGTTTTTTTTTATTTTAAGTTGCAGCTTTAAATGATTTTTTGAGAAGCTAAAGGACTGACTTTTTTTTTTTAGTGGAAATTGATCTGAACATTCTGCTAAACATCTGCTTTTGTGCAGCACAGAAGAATAATAGTCATATTGGTTTGGTTTGGAATAACATAAGAGTGAATAAAAATGTTAAATTTGAACAATTACATTTTTTTTGGGGGTGAACTAGTCCTTTGTATACAATTTGAATCATATGCTGTATAGCGTTTCTAGTCCATTTATGGCATCAGCAGTTTTCAGTTTTTTGCCACACTAACACTGCTGTCTTATTGATTGACAGGTCATGATAAAAGAAAATAAGTGTAGAAATAGATCTTGGTTTCAGTTCAGTGTATTACGAAAACGCCGCTTCTCAATGCTAAGGTTTCCAGAAACGCTCAATTAATTTTTAAAATGTTCATTCTGGCTGGGTTACCTTTTTAAACCTCTATTCTTATCACTTGATTTGAGACGCGCTTGTTTCAGATAAGCCAGTGAGAGAAAGTTTCCCGTGTCCCTCATGCACAGATCCATTTTTTGTGTTTAGTCTAATGAGTCTCAGTCATCAAGACCCGCAGCAGAGGAACCACATTAATAAAGTCATGTGACTATCCTTTTTTTACGAACTGTGCCATTGCTCGGACAAAGAAAAAGAGGATCCGGCTCTGTAAACCTGCTGGTTTAACAATAACATCAGAGAACATGTCTTCGTCAAGTTAGCATATTAAAGCTGTGATAATATAATTTATATTTGTGACGATATAAACAATCAGAGAGTTGAGATTTGCTATATCGCTTTTCGTGAGTGTACTGTGTGTTTGAGAATATATTCAACTTTATACAGTTTATAGAGCTGTGTGATGATACTGTTTTTTAATGGTATTGTTCATTGTTTGGTTCTCAGGTTAGTGGAAATGAGGTTCACAGATCCCTCTGTTCAGATCCGGCGTTTATGATGTTTTTTTTAGCTGCCAAACACTCAAAATGGAGTTTTATGAGACTGGAAAGACCACAAACATCTCCCTGTCAGGACTGTTTAGATCTGGAGTTGTTCTACTGTGTGTTTTGGGAGTAGATTAGTCTTCGTCTGAACTGTGGTTTAATATCTTTCAGCGTACGGAGGGAAATGTGCTTTACAGATGCATTCTCAGTTCTTCAAGCACATAAATACTTAATATCCCATCAACCCTGAGATGAGACTGACCTATATCTGCCTGTGTGGACCTGAGTGACTGTCCGGCTTCGCTCGCTTCATTTCAGACCTTCAAAATAACCCACAACATCCAGTTTAACCCTTCAGAAGACCTGATTTCTGACATGTTTCTCACTTTATTCTTTCTCTTTTTCCTTCTACTTTCTGTCTTTCTGTCTTTGTGTGTGTGTGTGTGTGTAGTGTGGCTTCAGCTCTACATTCTGAAACGCCGGACCGTTATGAACGTCTCACCTCCGTCTCCAGCTCAGTGGATTTCGAACAGCGAGATAACGTAAGACACCTGTCAATCACTCCCTCTAGCCCCGCCCCCTCATCTGCATTCACAGCTGATTGACTGTCGGCGGGTCACATGACTGTGTGTGATGATCTGCGTAAGAGTCTGTGACTGTTAAATAATTCAGGGTTGGCAGTAATCTCTGATTGTGTGTGTGTATCGAACTAATCCCGAGAGCAGTTCCCGAGAAACGTTCAAAAAAGACTTTGCAGGGAATGAATGTGAAAACCAGGCTATTAGGGTTGAGTTAAACAAGGTAATGAGACACAGGTGGATGCAATCAGGAATGATGAGACCGGGCAGGGAGTTATGGGAAATGTAGTTTATGCGGGAATGACAATAGTGTGATGTGGAGGGCGCTCTGGTGGCGCTCGAGGACACTCCAGCTGCTGACCGTTACCGTGTGCTTTTGTCTTCAAACTTAATGTGAAAGTGTTTTTTCTTCCTGCATTCATGAGGTCTAAATGTTTTTTGTTTGTTTTTTGTTTTTTTTAAGAAATTAATACTTTTTATTCAGCAAGGACACATTAAATTGATCAAAAGTGACAGGAAAGACATTTATAAAGTTACATAGCATTTATTTGAAATAGAAATATTGTTTATTTTCTTCAAAGAATCCAGTTTTTTTTTTTATTATTATTTTTTTTTTTTTTTTACAAAGATATGAAGCTGTTTTCAATATTGATGATAATCAGAAATGTTTCTTGAGCATCAAATTATCGTATTAGAATGTGACACTGAAGATTGTTATGATGCTGAAAATTTAGCTTTGGTCACATAAATAAATTACACTTTAAAATATAATCACATAAAAAACAGCTATTTTATGAAATATTTCATAATATTACAGTTTTTAATGTATTTTTGATCAAATAAATGCAGCTTTGGTGAGCAGAAGAGACTTCTTTCAAAACATGTAAAAATTCTTACTGACTGGTTGTGTGGGCGTATATTCATGTATACTGTATATAAACACACATTCTCCAGAATGCTTATTTTGTCTAGGTTTTCAGTGTTTGAAAGCCAGGTTGCATTTTTTGCACTTTATCTGGAAGCAAACCCAAGTTAAAGGGACACTGCCAAAAAAAAAAACTACATAAAGACGATTTGTTGGCCATTTGAATTTGGATCCAACTGGATGTCTTTATTACCCGTTTCCCAAAGCTCTCGCTCCCCGTGGACATCATTGATTTGTCCATGCAACACTGACCTCACGTCAAGGTAATATACGCTCGGGAAGAAACTAGCGGCCTTCACAGAGGACAAAAACTTCCTCCTTCATTTCTGTTTAAATCACAGTCATGATGAACCAGCATTTCTGCACTCGTTTGAGACGCCGTCCTTGAAAGTCCCCAGAAGCCGTCAGGAGAGTAACTGACTCGATCAAACTCGAAAATAAACCCCCTCAAAGTGAAACTGAGAAGAAACGCATGTACTCTTGGCCTTAAAGGCCCTATGAACTCTGGGATGTGGATGGAAAGTTGTGACCCTGCATCACAAAAACACTCATAAGTCGCACCGGTATATTTGTGGCAATAGCCAACTATTTTTCTTTTATGCCAAAAATCATGAGGATATTAAATAAAGTTCATGTTCCAGGAAGATATTTTGTAAATTTCCTACTGTAAATATATAAAACATGTATTTTTGTGAGTGAATGCAGCACAATCGCCAGCATAAATGGACAATTTTAAAGGTGATTTTTCTCAATGTTTAGTGGGGTTTTTTTTTTTTTTTTTTTTGTTACCCTCAGATTTCAGATTTTAAATAGTCGTATCTCGGCCAAACGTTGTCCTATCCTAACAAACCATACATCAATGGAAAGCTTATTTACGCAGGACGTTTATTTCAGCTTTCAGATTATGTATAAATCTCAATTCCAAAAAATCGACCCATGTGACTGGTTTTGTGGTCCAGGGTCACGTATAGCGATGGCTGATAGTAAAAAAATTATATCTTTTATCGTCCGATACAGATTATTGGCTTATACACCGGTGCATCCCTACTTAGTGGTCTTCCATTGTTAATCCGTGATTGTCATCAGATGACGTCATCATCATCACCCACTGAAGTCAGCCGGTGGGACGCCACTTTAAGCCTGTTTTCCAGCCTCTTAAGAGATCAGTGCAGGACTTCAGCATCTCCTGTGTGTCTTCACCTGCATTCACCTATAATCCTGCAGAGAAATCACACTCACACACACTCACCGACTGACACGCCGAGGCTTTTACAGGCCTTGCCGGATGTGTTGAAGATCTTGTATTGATATATGCAGTCATAGTCTGTTTATTGTTGTGTGAGTGTGAGTGTGTGTGTGTGAGAGACAGTACATCATTTGGACAGTCATTCATAGTTTGATGTGCTTTTATTGCAGGGCTTCTGTTCCTGGTTGACTGCCATATTCAGAATAAAGTAAGTGGCTCTTTGGCTCTAGCATGAGGTTGTTAATATCAATACCACAGCATAGCAGAATACGCAGCGCTAGCGCTATTGCACACTATATAACAGTGATTTCTCAAACGTTTTTGACAGCCGAACATATTACCTTTTTGTTTATTTATGATTTAAAAACTATGCTTTCATTTTAAAACTATTTTTTTGGTTACACTTTATTTTACCATGTCCATTGTTACCATAGTAATTATAGCTATAAATGATGCATAATTACATGCAACTAACCTTAAATTAACCCTATAGTACGTACATTTAGTTAATTATTATTAATTAGTACTTAAATGTAAAATTAACAATGACACCTTAAAATAAAGTGTAACCATTTATCGTGAATCTCCTGCAGTTTCCTCAGTTTGAGAAACCCTGCACCATACTGTATTCTCCATACTATATATTCTATAAGCCATATTATTTATCCCATAAACTATAGTTCACACTCTCTACTTCCTATTCCATACTTCAAACTCCTTTATAGTCTGCAGTCCATACTCTGTAATCAAGTGTTCTCCATACACTAGGTATTGTCTATATCATACAGCATGAGGGTTTGCTAACGCGAGTCTCTTTCCCCTCAGGGACGAGGAGATCCGGGAGAAGTGTGGAGAAGATGCCGTCCACTACCTGTCGTTCCAGCGGCACATCATCGGTCTGCTGGTGGTGGTGGGCGTTCTGTCGGTGGGCATCGTTCTGCCCGTCAACTTCTCAGGCAACCTGCTGGGTGAGTCCCCCGGGAACCGCAGGCTTCATACAGGGTGCTTAAAGATACACTGTCATTTTTTAAAAGTTGATTCTTAGCAAAAAAACACTGTTCTTTCAAAATGATATGTGCTCAGTAATGTGTAATTACTTCTACCTACTAATCAAGTATTCTCGTAAGCGTAGAATCTGCCGTTTAGAATACATACGAGCGAGTCTCTCCAGAGAATGTCTAATAGGAGAGAATTGGCACTCTCTGGTTACTTCCGGGTTCTGGACTGGCTGCAGTAACACGTCTCTGCCCATGCGGGGGCGCTCGCGGGCGAGTGCAGAATGAATGGAGGTCTATGGAGCTATACCCCTCAAAATCCACTTTTCTCGGGTTATAATTTTTTGTCTAGTAATTTGAATATTGTATTCGAAAGTAGATGCAAAGAAAATTCACAATGCTGGGTGTTAGATTTTTTAAGAGTCACTTATTTGCTTTAAAAGGTCTTTTAAAATGTCAATGACGTCATACACATCAGCATCATTAGCAGAATGCTAGCGTGTTAGGGGCAACAACAACTCCACCTGTAAGAAATCGAAAGGACATAAGTACTCGTTCATTCAACTTTCAACCTATAACCAGTGTTGAACTTGCAAAACCTACAATAAAATCTAAGATTTCTCAACGGCAATCGGGTGAAAGAGACACATTTATCCGTCTAGCCCCATAGACTCCCATTCATTCTGCACTCGGACGATCGCCCCCAGTGGAACTCTGGGGGAACTACAACCAAAATTCGGTACAATCGGACTTAATAGGGAGTGCCCAGGCTTTCCGTAGACGGGCTTTGGTCTCTCGAAACACAGATATCTATATAAAGGCTAGATGTCTTACGGCGGAGTCTCTATCGTCATCACCGGCGGCCATCTTGTCACAGGCAGGGTTTAATGTAAGGTGAGTTATCTGCACAAACACAAATACTCTTATCTCGCTGAAATCTGGACGGATTTACAAACGGTTTGGTTTCTTACTAACGTTATTAACGTGGCTATAATACTAGCATATAATGGATGTTTACATAATTAATACATAATTATCCATAAGTGTGCAGTGTCATAACTACATCTATGACGTTTATAACGAACCAATCCGTTTGAAAATTGGTAGAAAATTGAGCAAGTTATGGTTATTTAAAAATTGCATGCACCATAAACACAATGTTACGAGTGGGCGAGCAGCCTGTGACAAGATGGCCGCTAGGGTGCTGACGTCGACTACCATTGGCCAGCAGCGCGGACGAGACATCTAGCCTTTATATAGATATCTATGTCTCGAATGGTTGCGCCTCCATCTTGAAAATACATGAGCCAAAGAGGGACATACCGGGAAATACAAGCTTCGCCTTTCACGCTTCTACAGTCAGTGTCAGCGTGACGAAAGCGAGCGGGAGATTACTCACGACTGCCGGCAGATTTGGAATAATACGCCACCGGAGGAGTTAAAACGCCATCGGAATGGAGAGGCTAGAAAGTAATATTCAGTAATAGTCATATACAATTTCACCGCTAAATTCCTACACAGTGTAGCTTTAAAGGGATGGTTTGGAGTCATTTCAACCAAGGGTCGTTTGCACCATGACCTCAAGCCAAACACCCCCCAGAAGCTTTTCTCCCCTTGGTCCAACATTATTAAAGTTAGAGCTTATTTAGAGACCTCAGCCGAAAGGCTTAGTGCAGGCGCTGACGGATCCAGGGTTGTGTCTCGTAAATTACCCCACTAATAATGCCGGATTGGTACCAAACTACTACAGTAGTACAAACAGGTTCTGTACTCATAAAACGAGGCCTTGGAAAGTTTGTAAGTACATCAGGAGTTTATTTAAATAACACTTGCCTGATGGCTTATGCTACCACTACCCGGACGTCGAGGTCACTTCCGTGATTTGGGGAAATGCCCATAAAAGTCCTGTCAGACAGCGATGTCGAAGGATTGTAGTGTAACGACGCCCAGTTCCAGGAATGCACTAATATTTTGTTGGTAGTACCAGTTTGCAACAATCATTAATAAACACTAAGTTGTCAACACTTAGGAAAAAATAATAACAGTTCTCTCGCTTCTTGCTTTAAAACGTTTTTTTGGTATATCCAAAAAATAAGAATTTTTTCCGAAGTGTTGACAACTTAGTGTTTATTCATGGTTGTTATAAACTGGTACTACCAACAAAATATTAGTGCATTCCTGGAACTGGGCGTCGTTACACTACATCCTTACACATCGCTGTCTGACAGGACTTTTACGGGCTTTTCCCACACAAAGTAGTGCTTAAAGTCCTGGAATTTCATTTTACGGTGTCTGTACGAACCCTGGAACTGTGGATTATTGGTTGTGGTAATTGGCTATAAGTTTCAGTAGAAAAATCAAGACCAAGATCTACGACCTCCATTTTCCTCCAGTTATATCGGTGAGCACAGGACTCTCCATCATTAGACGGACGCTGTGCTAACATTAGCGCTGGCCGTGTCCCGTCTCTCTGACCTCTGATAGATTATTATCTGAGAGGGTTAATCCACAGCACTCCGCTTGAGTAATGGGATTGAACTTCTATCTGCTCGCCGGGTAATTGGTCGCCTGTTACTGGGACGGAGAGAACAGCGAAAGGCAGAAAAACGAAGAAAAACGGGTCCTTTGCATGAGTCCTTCGAGACGTGAACATTGTGAACCGAGTCAAAGAGGACAGAGAGCACCGTCTCTGAGTGACATCTAAAGCGACCAATCACAGTGTAGGTTGTTTTAGGCTCCATTTAAGCCTGCAAGAGAAAATGTTCACTTTCCCGTCCCGGTTTGAGTTTTGAATTGCTTCAACACGTGTGTGTTTTAGGCCTGAGATTGAAGGAAGGATTGAAGTGTGAGCATAACCATAACCACCAGTTTCAACATGCTACTAACTAACTCAACCAGGCCCCGCCCCTTTATTATAATATACGAATATTGAAGACTACAATGGAGGCGTTTCGGGGAATTCAGAAACACTGACACTGATATAGAGAATAACTCCCGCTGGTGGGACTTTGTGATTTTATTTTACATATTTAAATTTTACATTTTGTTTAATACATTTTTTATGTATTTGCTTTTATAATTGTTTATTTTAAAAAAAAAAGTTTTCTATTTTTTCATAATTTATTATTTTATTTACTTTTTTTATCTATTTTTAATTTAATTTTACTAATTTATTATTTGTTTGTTTTTATAAAAAGAAATTATGCATTTATCATTTTATTTGAAAAAGGCCATAATGTGACCGCGTTCAGCACATTCTGACAGCGTTTCCTAAATATGACCCTTTTGAAAAGCACGAATGAAGTTATTGCTGTTGTTTTTTTCTCAGACAACAACGCATACAGCTTTGGACGTACAACAATCGTCAACTTGGATTCCAAGTGAGACATTTTATTCATTGCACATACATTGAAAACCTCCCTGTATGCTTTAATTGAAGGATTCTGGGTAAAGTGGGCTTGTGTTTTTCTCTCTGTGCTTCAGGAATAACCTCTTATGGCTGCACACGTCGTTTGCCTTCATATATCTGCTGCTCACCGTCTACAGCATGAGGCGCCACACGTCCAAGATGCACTACAAAGAAGACGATCTGGTACGTGAACCCTAAAAAAAAAAGTGCTGTTGTTAAATAACAGAAGAAGATGCGTAACCTCGAGGCTCCTGTGACGTGTGTGCAGCTCATCACCGCTGTAATGCTTATGAAATATTCATGAATCTATAAAGCTGACCTACATTTCTGAGCTTAACCTCAATCTGCATCGCAACGTCCTCCAGCATCAGTGCACATGTAAATAAAGTAAATATCCTAAATAACATCTTTTATTTTTCTCTTTCTCAGGTGAAACGCACTTTATTTATCAACGGCATTTCTAAATATGCAGAAGAAAGCCATATAAAACAGCACTTTGAGTAAGACGTCTCTTTTTTCCCCTCTTCTTTATGCTTTAAATGTCTTTGCTTCCCGTCGCATTTACATTTACTTTTTTTTTTAATTGGTCACTGGAAGAGCTGGCTGCTGTAAATCATGTCTCATGTAAAATATTAAAATCACGAGTGTGTAGTTTGTACGTTAGTGGGCGTCAGGGATGTGAATGTTCTCCTGGTATGCCATGAGACTGCAAGCATCTGCCGTAATGGTCTAAATAAGTGTTTTAAATTCGAGTCATGCGGCCGATCAGCCGAGGCTCTTCTTGCCAAAATGAGTGTGATGAGGCGCTGGGGACGAACTATGAATAGACTCGAGTGTCTAATGTTATTTTACCTGAGAGCTGCTGTTCCCCCTCCAAACATCACTGTCTGCCATTACTGTAACGATGAACAATAGGAATGTATAAAGATATTTAGTTATTAGTGAAATATGCCATGTTAAAATACTGTTTTGTATCCCAGTTTAAAGGATACAGATGTGACTATAAGTTTGGGGTCTGTAATATTTTCAGTTTCTTATGCTCAGCAAGGCTACATTTTATTTGATTGAAAATACTAATACTGTGAAAATATTTTTGCAATTTAAAGGAGCTGTTTTTTATGTGAATAGAAACATTTATTCCTGTGATCAAAGCTGAATGTTCAGCATCATTACTCCAGTCTTCAGTGTCACATGATCCTTCAGAAATCAGGATAATATGATGATTTCTGATTATTATCAATGTTGAAACTGTTTTGCTGCTTCATATTCTTGTGGAAACTGTGATGCATTCTGGATTTCTGGATTCTTTGAAAGTTCAAAAGAACAGCATTCATTTGAAATATAATCTGGAACATTATAAATGTCTTAACTGTCACTTTGGATCAATTTAATGCATCCTTGCTGAAAAAGTAATAAAAAAAATCTTACTGTCCCAAAATATTTCACTGATAACAAATGGAAATATAACCTAAAAAGGATTTGTTTTCTTGTTGCATATTTACTTAATTCTTTACAATAAAATAGTTTATCATCTGCAGAAGTGTATTGCTTTCACTTGAGGGGAAAAAAAAATCGACTCTGTTTTTCTGTATTAACGAGTTAATTATCTCAGAATTACGAGATACTTTTTCATAAAAAAAGTTTTTGTTCTGTTTTTCTGAATTAATTAATTATCTCAAAATGATGAGATAATTAACTCGTTAATTCAGAAAAAGAGCAAAAACTTTTTTTTCATGAAACATTCTCTTAATTCTGAGATAGTTAACTCGTTAATTCAGAAAAACAGAGTCGATTTTTTTTCTTCAAGTGAATGCAATACGCTTCTGTAATTATCCACTGATACAGCTTTATTTATTTATTTGTTTGAAAATCTAGTTATTTTGCATTTCCAAAATATGTAAATTGCATGTTTTTGAAATTTATACACTTCTCTTTTAACGTTCATGACCAAAACAACAGAGTTGTTCTAGCTGATGTCATTATTATGATTATTATTTTGGGCGTGTGAGATGTTGATTTCTTCATTTGTGTCTCAGACAGGCGTACGAGAACTGTGTCGTACTGGAAGCACGTGTTTGTTACAACGTGGCGAAACTAATGTCTCTCAACGCGGAGAGGTAAAAACTCAAGCTTTAATGAATCTGTGAGATTTGGCTTTGGATGGGTTATTCACAAAAGCTCTTTCTTTTTTAGCTTCAGAAATGATACGACCTCTGAGACTTTCTATTGATCTCTTAAACGGCCTGAAGTTTGTGATCTCTGAGGGGACGAGCATTGATCCGCTGATCTGAACGTGTGTGTGTGTGTGTGTGTGTGTGTGTGTGTGTGTGTGTGTGTGTGTGTCCTGCAGGAAGAAGACTGAACGCAGTAAGAAGTTCTTCACGGATCTGATGGCTAAGGAACACATGCCCACGATGATCAACCCGAAGCCCTGCGGTCACTTGTGCTGCTGTGCTATTACAGGCTGTGAAGAGGTAGAAACGCATTACCCACAATGCCTCTGTGTTGTCAATATACAGGTAAAACTCAGAAAATGTTTCATCTGACAACGGCACTTTGTACCATACAGGTGAAACTCGAAAAATTTGAATATCGTGCAAAAGTTTTTTTCATCATGATTTTGATGATTATGGCTTAAAGCTTATGAAAACCCCATATTCAAAATCTCCGAAAATTTTAATATTACATGAAATCAATAAAAATATATATATTTTAAATACAGAAAAGTATAATCATGCATATGTATATAGTTATATAATAAATATATTAGTTTCACCTTTTAATTTGAATTACTGAAATACACAAACTTTTTTGTTTATTATTAGGAGCCAAGCACTAAAAGTGTAAGTCACCTATTTTGTTAGTTGTTGTTCTTCTGCTCTTGAATTATGGTAAAAAGTTGTGAAATTTGGCACACAGATAGAGGACAGTCTGAACATTAACCACAGCGAATTTTGAGTCTCAATCCCTCTAGCGCCACCAATTGGCCACATTTTTGTTCACGGTTATGCTAATAACTTTTGAACCATAAGGGCTACAAACTAAATTATTTTTTCTCTGATTCCTTGACTCAAAACTATTAACATTTTCCAAAAAACCTACTTCGAAATCATCCACGACTTTTCACCAAATTTGCACCAAAATTGGCTCACGTCATCTTCAGACCTTGCTGGCAAAAAGTTATTAAAAGCTTGAATAGCACGCAAATGAATTTGATGAAATGCACGCCGAATTGGATGCGAGGCTCTATCTCCGCAACGCTTTAGTGCACATCATCACAAGCATGACCTGATGCTTCATCACAGCGCCACCTACTGGTCAGGAGACATGAAAAATTGCCTATTTTGCTTAGAACTTCTGAATGTTTTGTGGATTAAAATCCTAAAACTGGTCCTTTTTTTTTATTCAGTACTGCATACAGAGTTGAATGATACCCAGTTTTCCCATATCGGCCATTTTGGGCATCTGTCATTTTGAATTTTGTCGTAAAATGCTGTATTTTTGATGGACTAAACCGTGTTTGAATAATGCATCACTGAAATTAATATCTACTTTGATATAATATAAATTAGTCAACATTTAGTGCAAAAAAAGTACAAAATTAAAATAATTTTTGGGTTTTTTTTTAGAAAGCTAAATGTGAAATGTAACAATATTAATCAGAATTAGAATCAAGTGTTCCAAAGAGCCTTTTAATAAGTATTTATTTGAACGTATTCTGCTTATTTCAAAATGATTTATATTCTAAATATTTTATATGTAAATTTTTAATAGTGTTTTAATTTATTTAAATTTTTAAGTGGCACTTCTAGTCCTAGTTCTCTTGATTTATTGAACTCTCTACACTCTTGGTGTCCTCATTTGTGTTGCGTCTGAGAATGTTTCAGAGGAAATGAAAGCTGTCCTGTGAGGAAGTAATAACGGGCAGGATTTATGAGGGTCGTGTCTGGTGCCGTGTGGCGGTTTGAACTGGTTTGGTGATGGAGACGTAAATCTGTGGTTTTGTAGGAGGAGGCTGTGAGTTATTACACTAAACTGGAGGCCAAACTGAAAGAGGAGTACAGGAAGGAGAAGGAGAAAGTGAACACTAAACCCCTGGGCATGGCGTTCGTCACCTTCCAGAACGAGACCATGACAGCAATGTGAGTATGAGCTTTTTCATACTAATAACACTAGTCACGTGAGGTGATGTTGCAATATGAATAGAAATAACATATTGTGTAAAATATAAAAAAAATACTTACTATGTTCAATTGGAAAATACAAGGTAAATTGTAAATTAATTTGGAAAATAAAATATTTGCACGCATATTGTTATTGGTTGTGCCAAAAGAGCTCTTTAGCTCCCATGAAGCACTGCGAATGATGTAATCGAGTCGATCTCCATACACTCTCAAAATACTTAATGTTGGTAGTATATATGCACATATTTTGCAATAAACTTAAGTGTGTGTGTGTGAATATATATATATATATATATATATATATATATATATATACACAGGTGAAACTCGAATAATTAGAATATTGTGCAAAAGTTATAATTTTGATGATTATGGCTTACAGCTTTCAGCTCAAAATCTCAGAAAATGTATGTGTGTATATATATATATCTCAACATTTGTAAATTAGTAGTTTTATATTTCTCCATCCTTTTTAATTCGTGGGATTGTAGTTTTTCCTCACTAGAGCTGTTAGGTTCACTGTCTTGAACTTTTTTGCTTCAAATTATAGTTTATAGTGTTGTGATTCCCCTCGTAGCTGATTGGCTTGGTTCATCGCTCATAACTCTTTAACAAAGACTTTTTTTATTTTTTTTATCCCTGTGTAAAAAATGAATGTAAAAAAAACACTCCGGAACCAGCGGTGCTGATAAAGGGGACAGGCGCTGTTGCACTCTATAAGTCTATTTATTTGAACTTTATTTTGTGAATTTCAAAGGGATTTATTTACTATGTTTTCTAGATTTTTTAATTCAATAATTTAATTTTAAGCAATGAAAAAAATAACCATCTCAAAATGCTGTCTAGGTGTTCATCTCACCTGGGTTTTGGATCTGTTGATGCAGTGTGTGATTTCCACTTGATGTGTGTGTGTGTGTTCCTGCAGAATCCTGAAGGACTTTAACGCGTGTCAGTGTCAGGGGTGTAAGTGCCGTCAGGAGCTTCGTTCCTCTCAGTTCAGTGAAAATCTTCACGTCTATAACTGGAGCGTCAGTTATGCTCCCGACCCACAGAACGTGCGCTGGTGAGGAACAGACTCTCACTCTTTCTCTCGTTTATTTATTCTCTGCCTTTTATTTCTGCATGCATGGAAAATAGCCTGTTAGATTAATGAAAATGTGCAGTATACAACCAGAGCACACTGTGTGTCCCACAATGCAATGCTTTGAGTTGACCTTCCAATTCTTTACCCTTTATTCAAAGGGGCTGCAAATAATGTTTTTACACAAAAATGAATGTTTCATAATGCATATTAAAGGCCCTATGATGCAGATGGAATCACAGAATCCAGTCATAAAAATGGAATTGACTGAAAAATACAGATATTCACAGAATTGATGAATAAATCAAAAGTACATGTAATCAAATCGCAATATACAGTATACACAAAGAAACCTTTACTACAACCCGTCAAAATAAAAGTTTGATGTAGCTTGAAGAAATTGTGACAGAAATATATTACTGCTGTACAGTGGAATGTATTTCTTAAAGTAACAATAATGATTAATAATACACTTATTCACTTATTCAAACAGCAAACCTCTCTTGTGCAGGACTTTATTAATTAACAGATTTGCTCACTATCAACAGATTAGAACATATTAAGATCAAATGTATTAAATTGCTAATGTTTTATGCCATCCTTTTGATTACCACCGTTTTTGATAATATATTTTTAGTAAATCATAAATCCAGAAAAATTGAAAGACGGCACAGAATTTCATAGGTCCCTATTACTGTAAATATTTATGAATTAAATTATTAGACTTTGTTTTTTATTTTATTTTTTTAAATTGAAGTAAACCATTAAAACGGAATATGTACAGAATTAAGAACGGAATTTTGGAAAAATCTAACGGAATTCAGGCCCTAATTCTGTTTGACATACTAATTTAAGAGCACAGTAGGCCTTTTGTACAGTAGTCTATGCTTGAACCGTACAGTAAATGCGCTGATAGTCCGTTCCCAGCAGCCGCTGTCTCTCTATCTGTCAGCCGTTTCTTTGCTGACTTCATTACGTTCAGGAATTACCCATGAGCAGTCGATACCTTATCAAGCTAAGAGATTTTATACTTTCTGCTGAGTGTGTGTGTATTATTTAGCTGTGCACTACGGGTTGAATTAAACTCCGTTTGGCTCACAGGGAGCATCTGTCTTTGGGAGGAGTCTCCTGGTGGCTTCGCTGCTTCATCATCAACTGCATCCTCTTCCTCCTCCTCTTCTTCCTCACCACCCCAGCCATCATCATCTCCACTATGGACAAGTTCAACGTCACCAAGCCTGTGGAGTATCTGAACGTAAGGCTGCGATCCGTCATCAAGTCCTGAGCAGACGTTAAGTCATTGTGAAAGTGAAAATGCTGCAGAAAAATCTGTCATTTAGAGCATCTTTGATGTTTATATAGAGACTGAGCATGTCAGAATGACACACAAAAAATCTGTATTTTTTTTATTTTTATATTTGTCTTGTTTTCCAGTCAAAATATTAGACATCGTTTAAAACACACACACACATACACACACACACGTCAAGTCAAGTCAAAATTTATTTATAGAGCACAATTTATACAGGCAAGCTGACCAATGTGCTTTACAAAGCAGCATAAAAGTACACAACAGACAAACAAACAAATTTAAAATACAAATACAGAGTTTTAAAAGCAATTGAATAAAAATAGGTTTTCAGACGTGATTTGAAGATTGACAAGTCAGACAGACAGGTCACACACACACATAATTTATTATTTGTTTATTAGTTAATTATTGTAAATTACTATAATAATATTAAACATCTTGCTTGTATGTTTTTTTTCTCCACTTAATTTGTGAAATGCAACAAAATATCAATGATCCTAAAATATTTAATTTGACCTGCACATGTTAGTCATGAAATGCACTCAGATTCACTGTTTATTTACAATAGATTCACTTAATTTATAATATTTTACGGATGTACTGAGATCCTGATGCAGAAGTGGATGAAGAAATGCTCTTGTAAGCGTAAACACGTGATCGTGTGTGTGTGTGTGTGTGTGTGTGTCCAGAACCCAATCGTCACCCAGTTCTTCCCCACTCTGCTCCTGTGGGCGTTCTCCGCTCTGCTGCCCACCATCGTCTACTACTCAGGCTTCTTTGAAGCACACTGGACCAGGTACAATCCCACAATCCCACAGTCTCTGTCATCATAAGATCCTCCAACAGTGCACGAGGTGTTTAATGAGAAGATCATCTCACGTCTCTCCCGTCCTACAGCAGTGGCATTGGCTCCGTTATCCATCGCATTCACTTTAAAATACTTGTCCTAGTTTTCAAGGCTTGTCATGAATCTCAAGACTCGTTTATTTACATTACGCGATGCTAACTACTTGTGTACTTTAAATTTCAGATCCATGCATGCCTTACTTTTGTTTTCTTTTGTACGTATTTCTGTCTGCCTGTTCATGTTGTTATCCTGATTGTACATTTGTATTTTTATTTATAAGTTTATTTGTATAGGGACAGTACAAAAAAACATGATCCCAGTCAAAAACTGGAACATATGTATTGCACATCGAGAGTATAGCATAAGCTCATTTGCGTCTCCCTAGAAAGGCAAAAAAAAAAAAAAAAAACTACTAATCATAGAATAAAACTAACACAGCATGTAATTTATACACATTCAAATACATACCTAAATGACCGTATTATACCTATTGTAAGGATGCTTCCAACCCTGGCATAAATAACTCATTAAAACAAAGAATTTTTTTATTTAAATATGCATGCAGTTCCTGTTTATTTTAAACCACCGGTTTACCTTCAATGTAAAATACTTTATTTCACGGACTGCCTTAAACTCATTTGGTAACTGTCCATATTGTGTCAGTGTCCATTAGTCTTGTTAGGCGCTATATAAATAAAACGTATTATTATTATTATTATTATTATTATTATTATTATTGACTCTTCTCCTCCTCGTTTCCTCAGGTCGGGGGAGAACAGGACCACCATGCACAAGTGTTACACGTTCCTGATCTTCATGGTTCTCCTGCTGCCGTCTCTGGGTCTCAGCAGGTACACACACACACACACACACACACACACACACACACACACACACACACACACACACACAGACAAACAGACACACACACACACACACACACACACACAGACAGACAACAGACACACACACACACACACACAGACAGACAACAGACACACACATAGACAGACAGACAACAGACACACAGACACACACACAGACACACACACAGACAGACAGACAACAGACACACACACACACAGACAGACAGACAGACAGACAACAGACACACACACACAGACACACACACAGACACACACACAGACAGACAGACAGACAACAGACACACAGACAGACAGACACACACACAGACAGACAACAGACACACAGACAGACAACAGACACACACACACACACAGACAGACAACAGACACACACATAGACAGACAGACAACACACACACACACACACACACACACAGACAGACAGACAACAGACACACACACACACACACACAGACAACAGACACACACACACACAGACAGACAGACAGACAACAGACACAGACAGACAGACACACACACAGACAGACAGACACACACACACACACAGACAGACAGACACACACAGACAGACAGACACACACACAGACAGACAGACACACACACACACACAGACAGACAGACACACACACAGACACACACACACACACACACACACACACACAGACAGACAGACAACAGACTCACACACACACACACACACACACACAGACAGACACACACACTTCCTCGATCAGACTCATTTGGGACGCTGCCTCGAGCTCTCATCCAACCGTTATATTTCAGATGTGCGGATGTTTACTTGAAGAAGCTCTCATTGTTTTGATTGACTGTAATTAGATCTTTAAAATATTTAACATCAGATTACAAGTGCTCTTCAAAATAAAGGCTTGTTAAAATCACAAACCCCCAAGTATTAAACCGAATTTAACAGTTTCATAGTAGTAAATGTTCTTTTGTGTCTTAGTTTGGATGTTTTCTTCCGCTGGCTGTTCGACAAAAAATTCCTGGCTGATGCCACCATCAGATTTGAGTAAGTCAACTATTTTATTTTATTGTATTTTTTTACCCTATTTTTTTATTTTATTTTTTTATTAATTAATTAATTGTGTACTTTTATTCTTTCTTACCAGATATAACAATATATTTAATGTAATTTTAATTTATTTAATGTAATTTATTTATTTATATTTAATTTATTAATGTATTTTTTTATTTAATGTAATTTTAATTGAATTTTATTCATTTTTTATTTAAATTATTATTTGATTAATTCTTAAACTTACTAGTTATAGAAATGTATGTAAATTAATGAGCTTTATTAATGAATGTGTGCGTGTGTTATTATATATATATATATAAAGTTCATTAAAGGGGCTCTGTGTGAGATTTACTCCCATCTAGAGGTGAAATTGTATTTTGCATTCAAACAAATTGTGCTCTCCAGCGCCTCGCTTTTTCAAATGTGTGTTGCATCTACGGTAGCCGTTATGTACCAAAAAGCTATGACAGGATGTTTTCTAATAGCACTTCGTCGAGTTTTCCTTCAGGTGAACATGTTTGTAATTTTAAACAAACTGCAACTTGACACAGCGAACAAACAAATGTTACTGTATGAATTAATTACTGTGAAAACCATGAACTATTGTAATTAGTATGTATGCCTTCTTTATTCGTCACATTAGTCACACAGAAATAAATTACCGTTAGGTTTCACAAAAGAAAGAGGACACACTTCTTCAGTCGCTTCTGTTTCTGTTTATTTGGTAACTTAGTTACAGGACTTCTTTCTAAATGTGATATAAATGTGTCCTGTAACTAAGTTATAACTAAGTTAACAGATATTTTCAGTCAGAGAAAAAGGAGGAAGCTCCCGAAAAAAAAGTTGCTTTATTTTATGGTAACGTTAGTCAAGTATAAAGAGACGAGACGTAGGCTATCTGACATGTATTTTTTTACTATGCGTATCTTCAAGCGTTTACTATGTATGAACTATGTTACTACTATGTTTACTACAGTATGAATTATTGACTGTAAAAAACATTGACTTACCTGTCGAGGAGAAAGCAGGCAACTTCAGCGTCTCCTTTGAAATCTTTCTCCTTCATTAGCTCTTTCCACCTGGAAAAAGCTATCCCGACATTTAGGCTATACTCTTGTTTTTTGTACTAGCTCTGCGGTCACGTTTCCTTTTTCGTTCAATTTGGGACTTTGGCGACGAGGATTTCTTCTACTGTGGCTCGGCATACGTATGATCCGCCATTGAAAATAAAATTGCAATTGAGCTTTTTAAAATTGCCGGGTTTAGACCTCCTATGGTTTAGACAAGCGCCTCTCACTCACTGCTCTGCTCGTCCGGTTCTGCTGCTTCAAGTCACGTGACGCTGGCTCAGAACGAAAACGCGTTGTGGAAACGCGTTGGCCTAGGACTTTTTGACCCTCTCTGCTATTATAGTTTTTCAAGATGGCGGAATGACATGGAAGCCTCCGTGGACTTACCCGTCCCATGTATATAAAGATAATAAATTCTTCGTTTACGAGGATAAGTCAGATATTTGGCAGAGGTATTTGTACACCACTGAGGACATATTTATGAATAAAAATATTGATTTTAGATAATAAGTTACCTAAAAAGTTGCACACAGTCCCTTTAATATAAATGTTTACATCACTCCTCACAGTGTGTTTATAGTTTTGGTCCATATATTGGAGTGCTGATTTATTGCTCCTGATTTTATGGCTAATTTCAGGTGTGTCTTCCTCCCTGATAACGGAGCGTTTTTTGTGAACTACGTCATCGCGTCTGCGTTCATCGGAAACGCCATGGACCTGCTGCGGATCCCAGGCCTCCTGATGTACATGATCCGGCTGTGTTTGGCTCGCTCGGCCGCGGAGAGACGCAACGTCAAACGGGTACGAACAGAACATGTCCTTTGACCTTTCAAATTATTCACATGATCTCGATCCTTATTTTCACACACTTGTAGCATTAGTCTTCAATCTGTGTCAGGAACACATCTGGGTCATGTTTATCCCAATTATTAAGTGCATATAAATATATTAATTATAAGTTCTGTATCTAATGCATAAAAAGAAATAGGAGATTATATTATGCATGAAAAAAGGATAATTTGTAGGATCATAAAAATTTAAAAAGTATTTATTTCAGGATCAAAAAAGGCCGAGCAACAAATACTACCATGATGCATAAATGCAAATTCGAAATACCCATAAGCCTTGTTTATTATAATTATTTGTGGCATTATGTCAAATTTGTTCAGTTATATTGAAATTTATTTTAAAGATTTTTTCCACATGACATTATTAATTAAATTGATTTCAAGCAAAAAAATAAAAAATTCTGCTTTTCTTTCTGTTGATGTTGGGATAAAATATGACTGAAATGGAATATGATTTTGACAAGTTTTGTGGGATTTTGTTATTTTTACCTGCTGTTCACCTGGATGTTATCCCAGTCTGTGCTGACTTTAGTTATGTAACCTGTGTGTGTGTGTGTGTGTGTGTGTGTGTGTGTGTGTGTGCAGCATCAAGCTTATGAGTTTCAGTTCGGGGCCGCCTACGCCTGGATGATGTGCGTTTTCACTGTCGTTATGACGTACAGCATCACCTGTCCAATCATCGTTCCCTTCGGTGAGTGAGACCACGCCCACTCCCACATCAGCCCATTCACCAAACCACAGAACGACAGCCAATCAGAGAGAGAGAGAGAGAGAGAGAGAGAGAGAGAGTGTCAGATGAGCAACAAGGATGAAAGAGAGAATACAAGGAGAAATGTGTGAATGACACAACTGAAGAACACCAGTGGAAGAAGTGTGTGTGTCAATAGCGCCCCCTCCTGGCAGAACGTCTACATGCAGTTCTTAACAGTGGAAAAAGCCCAATGCGCCAACATAGACCACCTGCCTACGCACTGTCTGTGTGTGTGTGTGTGTGTGTGTGTGTGTGTCAGAATAAATATAGATCCGCCGCCTGCGTTTTTCACTCCTAAACTCAGAAACAGGGAGGAAATGCTGCATTTGAACAATAATCTCTTTGTTTCTCTGTCACTGAGCTTTTGTATGCACACATTATGTCTAGAACTCTCTCAGAAACACACACACACGTCCTTCAGCTGGCGTTGCATGACTCATCGGGTCATGGAGGTTCTGTTATGCGGAGGAACAGAACCGGGAGAGTTTTATCCGTCCCTCAGCCCACACTGCAGACGAGATGCTCGTCTCGGACACCGTGATTGACCTCGCGACCGTCCGTCTGCAAACATGCTGATGTGAAATGTTGCGTCTCAAGTGTTTTCAGCCTGAGAAAGGCCTCATGAGATAAAAATGTTAGTTTTATGGCTTTTAGTCCATATTTGAAGCTTATCTATACACTAATGTACTCCTAAAAGTTGACGAAATATAGTTTTAGTAGATGTATGCATTCAATATTTTAGGTCCATTTTGTCACATCTTGTTTGCATAGATTTGGGGAAAATCTCATTGTGATTTTTCTTATAAAAATAAAAATTACAATTAAAAATGGTTTTATATATATATATATATCATACTAAATACAAATATTAAACAAAAGAAATATTACTATTATGAATGTATTATTGTAAGTATAGTATTTAAGAATAATAATATAATGATAATAATGGTGCAAAATTACAATATAGATATTTTGTGTCTAAATTTCTTTTGAAAACCATTTAGCTTTATTTTGATGAAACCTTTATTTATTTTGATGGAAATCTGCAAGGATTCCTTAAAGCTTCTCTTTTGTTGACATAGTCGGTTTATAATTGCCTCTTTTTACAAGTATGGGAAGAAGGTTTGCACATGTTGCGTTTCTAAACGCACGTTATAAGCGACGAGTTTGTGTAGATCAGCATTTGCTGTGACCGGAGCGGCTCTGAAACTGACAACATCCAAATGTAATTCGACTCATCTGATGACATAATCAAGGCAGTTTGGGCGGGGCTAAACACTATCAACCAATCACATCACAACCCACTTTGTACGATACAATCAGTTCCTCCCTACACATTCACTCATAAATGCGTCTAATTACAGGAGTTTGTGTTGTTGATTCTGCCAGAACAGCATGTAGTGATGTAGTGTGTTTGTGTGTGTGTGTGTGTGTGTGTGTGTGTGCAGGACTGATGTACATGCTCCTGAAGCACCTGGTGGACAGGTACAACATGTACTACGCTTACCTTCCCTCTAAACTGGACAAGAAGATCCACTCCGGAGCCGTGAACCAGGTGGTGGCGGCTCCAATCCTGTGCCTCTTCTGGCTCCTGTTCTTCTCCACCGTGAGGACAGGTGTGTGTGTGTTTGCATTTAACATTTAATAATTTTTTGGACGCTTTAAGACGCTTTTATCCAAAGTGACTTACACATGAGGAGAACAATAGAAGCAATCAGACCAACAAGAGGGCAACAGTATACAAGTGCTGTAACAAGGCTCAGTTAGTCTAGTACAGAACACATCAAGTTTGGGGGTTTTTATTAGAAAAAACCCCATCAAATAGAAAGGTAAGTGCTTTCATTAACTGTTTGTCTGTGGACACACACTAAAATATAGTTCTTTATGTACAAGATCACTGCAGGTAAACAGGGAAAAACAGATATCACTGCTTTCCGAAGTTTTCTGAAATGTTGCTTAAATGTGAATTAATTTGCATACATTTCCAGAACAGAAATCTCTACATTTGAATAAATCCTGGTTATTTCATTTCGGTGACATTAAAAAGTTTGGTAACACTTTATTTGAAGGGGTGTGCATAAGACTGACATGACACTGTCATGAACATGAAGGAGTCTTCATGAATGTTTATGACAGTTGTCATTAAGTGTCATTCGGTAAATTGACACTTTTAATGCAAAGTTGACCTTGTTTAAAATGTCTTTATGACAACTTGACATTACCCAAGACAAAAATGTCTTCGTTATGACAACTTGACATTAACCAAGAAATCATAACCTGTCAACCTGTCACAAATATGTCATAACAGGTCTAATTATCAAACTTAAAGCATTTGACAGTGTAATAACCCTTAATGACATCTTTATAACTAGTACAATGTGTTCCACTTTACTTGAGGACAAGTAAAATATTCATGACACAGTTATAATGGTGTCATGACGGCCAAAGTTGTGACAGGTTGACAGGTTATGATTTCTTGGTTAATGTCAAGTTGTCATAACAAAGACATTTTAAACAATGTCAACTTTGCATTAAAAGTGTCATAATTTACAGAATGACACTTAATGACAACTGTCATAAACATTCATAAAGACTCCTTCATGTTCATGACAGGTGTTATGTCATGTTTATGACAGTGTCATGTCAGTCTTATGCACACCCCTTCAAATAAAGTGTTACCAAAAGTTTTTACTGAGGGCATTTTTTTATTTCTCTTTTATCACTCCATAAATCAGAAAATACTGTCAACAGTCTTCAGTGTCACATGATCCTTCAGAAATCGTTCTAATATGCTGCTCAAGAAAAGAGTATTATTATTATCAGATTATTATAAGACATCAGCAAGGATGCAATAAATTTATCAAAAGTTTACATTTATGCATTTGGCAGACACTTTATTCAAAGCGACTTATATTGCATTTCAAGGTACACGTTTACATTGTTATCGGTTCTTGCTTTCCCTGGGAATCGAACCCGTGACCTTAGTGTTGCAAGCGGAAACGCTCTGCTGTTTGAGCTACAGGAAAGATACAGTAAAGACATTTAATTCATGTACATTCATGAACTTTCTATTCATCAAAGAATCCTGAAAATAATAATTGTTCATAACTGTTTTCAACATTGATAATAATAATGAATGTTTTTCAAGCATCAAATCATCATATTATCCTGATTTCTGAAGGATCATGTGACACTGAAGACTGGAGTAATGATGCTGAACATTCAGTTTTGATCACAGGAATAAATTACACTATTATATATTCAAATAGAAAACAGTTATTATAAATTGACATATTTCACAATATTATTATTTTTTTTTTTTTTATCAAATAAATGCAGCCTTGGTGAGCAGAAAAACATAAAAAATCGTACAGATCCCAAACGTTTGAACGGCAGTGTATGTTGGACCTTTTATTGAAAGTATCCGTTTATCTGTTGAGACGTGCAGCTGTAAGAGCTGTAATGTTGGAGAGGGAGACAGGACATGCGACAGATTGTTTGAAAATATGCTTTATTGTTCTAATTCCACTTGGAGCGCAGAAACTATTTACTGCAACTCTACGGCCCAATGTGTTTACAAGCATTACGGCCCGTTCACACCCAGGACCATAACAACGAACATAAAAATCATTCTCAATATTAAAGAATAGCAGAGTTCACACCACAGCTATAACGATAACGATATAGAGAAACGATATGGTTGGGATCACTTTCGGGACGATATATATATTTTTTTTTTTCAGCTGTTGAATGATAAAACACTGACAGCCAATCAGATTCCATTCTAATTTAAGGGCTTGTGCCCTTAAAATCCTTGAAAAACACAGCATGCTGAGGACATCTGCTGGTTACAGCCACATTAATGCAGCATGAACAGCAAAAACATGTTCAATGACGTTGTACACACACACACACACGGTGTGGACTCAAGAGATATTATCATATTATCAGATATTACAGTTATTGTTCGTTGGTGTGAACGGCCCTTTAGTCTGAGGTTATCATCATCCTGGATTATGGATGTGATAATGTGACTGACCACACGTGAAGCAAAAGTTGTGTAATGTATATTTACTGATGTGCCATTTAAATGCGGCTTGTTCCTTCTCATTTCTCAGGGTTTTCGACCCCGACTTCCATGTTTACCTTCGTGGTGCTCATCATCACCATCGTGGTGTGCCTGTCGCACGTCTGTTTCGGCCACTTTAAATACCTCAGCGCGCACAACTACAAGGTACGAGTTGCGGTACTGCAGGTATGAGCTCTCGGGTTCAGTCCACGGGTAGCTCCGGCACGCTCAGCTGTCCTCGAGCTGACACTCACATGACCTCGCTCTCGTTTCAGATCGACACCAAGGACACCGACACCGACGGCGTGGAGAACGGGCGTCCGGCCAGATCTTCCCCCTCCAACAGATCTCAGGTGCGTTTCACTGAGGAACCGTTATATTTATCTTATTATATCCTTCTTATTTGTTTGGGGGGTTTTTGTATTTTTTTTTGTTACTACAGTTTTGCCATGAAGATAGTCTCAGATGCTGACATGGCTTTAAAAGCGATACTAAAACATCACTTGTGCTTGTCACTGTTTATTACACCATAAACAGTCATTCTCTATGATTCGTAGACAACATCAAGATCTCCAAATTAAGACAATTAAGCACATTTAACCCTCTCTTTTCCAATTATCCATAACCTACTTAAAAACTTCTTTTTCTTATTATATATATAGTAATAATAATAATATATTTATATATCCTATTTTTATAGTACCACTGATATGAATGAATGAATGATTTTAATGTTAAAAAGACATTTGTCTCTATTATTTTTAATAATATTGATGATGATAAAAAAAATTACAAATTAATATTGTTTTTGTAGGGCAACTGAACGTATTATAATGGTAGTATTTGTTGTAGAAAATTAAATTGCTTATTTTAAGAAGCAATATAAAAAATTATTATTATTGTAGATGATGATGATGATAATGATAAATGAATACAAATTATAATATTTAAATGAGGCAATGACTTTCATTTATATTGTCAACTGATACAAAATAGTATTAATTTTACAGAATTAATTTGCTGATTTCAATTATAAAACTTACTGTCTGTCTGTAGTATTATTGTTATTGTAAATAATAATAATGATGATGATAATTATTACTATTATAAATAATGAATACTAAGTAATAATAATAATATTATTTAAATTTATACATTTTAATTTACATTATTTTTATATAAGAACTGATACATAATGGTAGTATTAGTGCTGATTTTATAATAAATAAGTCTCGTCTTTATGATAATTGCATTACAGTAGGCCTAATGAAAATATGGATGAAAATGTGATTAATGGTTATGTAAATGTCACAATGCAAATAATAGTCCTAAATGTAGGCTTAACTTTCTTTATCCAAAGTATAATTTCATTTTCGATTATACTTTTTTATTGTTTTTTCATATCTTTTTATATTGTTGATTTTGGGGTGAAATATGCTCTTTGTGCATCAAACAATTATATTAAATGATCAAAGATAATCCTGTTTTCCATAAATATTTAGCCTGGGAAAACCCACGCGAACTTCTGGCAAATTTGAGATTTGCTCTGGAAGTCATTCTGGCCAAGAGCCCGTTCAAGCCCATGTCCAATCTTTCCGAATCGAGGAACCAATCACAAACGTTGAGGCGGGCTTTACACGATGACGAACCCTCTGATTGGTTTTAGGTCTATCCAATTGTGCCCAGAGGCATTTGAGCGACGTCCCTTGGTGTTAAATAAATATATTTATATACCCTATTTTTATAGTACCACTGATATGAATGAATGTATGATTTTAATGTTAAAAAGACATTTGTCTCTATTATTTTTAATAATATTGATGATAATAAAAAAAGACAAATTATTATTGTTTTTGTAGGGCAACCATTATAATGGTAGTATTTGTTGTAGAAAATTAAATTGCATATTTTAAGAAGCAATATAATTTTTTTTTTTTTTTTTTACATTCACAGCCCTTTGGAAATGGGCTGTGAATGAACCTTCCCTAGACTCACTCTCAGTTACAGCTGAGAATGGTCTAGTGTCAATCAGGCTAATAAATATTCTTAATGACAAACAAATGGACCTTTTTATGACCAATGCCTGTTTTTCCTCCACCGCAGCAGATGTACATCGCCCAGGTCCTGCAAGACCCAAACTCTGACGAGACCGGCGCAGGCAGTGGAGAGGACGACGGTCAGGGGTCCTCGCAGGACGAGGAGATGATCAACGGTGGAAACAGCCTGAACGAGGCCGACTTCCAGTCCGGAGAGGACAGTCTCATCGCCAACGAAGTCCACCAGTAACGAGAGAGAGAGAGAGAGAGAGAGCGGTGGGAGGATGAGAGCAGAAGAAAAGAAGCAAAAAGAAGTGTTTCGTCCCTGTCGAACGCTGAATTTACCGGATGTTTGTTGGCTCAAAACATCAGCACCTTAGAAACCCTCATCTGCCAAAACACTTGAACACAGACTGTACATAAGCACACGCGCTCGCACACATCGATGCCAACACGCTTAAAAACAGCTGCGTCACGTGCATGAGCGCTCGTTTGGAGGGTCCAAACCCAATCGGATCCAGTCGGAACCAAGACTTCCTGGATTTCCCCTTTCGTAAAGGTCCATGAATTTGTCCTAGTTTGGTTTGCATACCCATAAGCCTCAGGAAAAGGAGAAGAAACGGTGAAAAGAAAGCTCTCCTCTTTCTTATCTCGGAAGCATCCCATGGTTCGCCTTAACAGCGACTGCATTCCTAGTCAGTTTTTCTTGTCCTTTGCCTAAACGATTGGATCTGGTTTTCCAAAGGAAACGTGCAATAGTGAGAGCGTAGAGGAATCGCGACCCATTTAACGTCACAATTCGGCTTGAAACGTGTTGGCTTTGACAGACTGCGTTCACTGTACAGTATTCTGCCAGAACACTACGAGACTGAACTTCTCCTGATGTACAGTATTTCCAGAGACGCGCCGCGTGTGTGTTTGTGTTGTCATTGAACGACCCATATCCTTGCGTGTTTTTTTTTGTTGGTTTTTGCCTTTACAACCTTTAATGGATGTGTTTGTATGCCTGCAACGGAGCACCGAAGTTCTCGTAGAAACCGATCAGCGATGGAGAATCAGTGGTCGTTTGCGTCGCGTGATTAACCGGATGTGATCTGGAAACTGACGATGTTCATTTAGAAACCGCGTTCCTGTAGTTTAAACAAGGACAGCCTGTGAAAAATGGCAAGCATTCCCTGTTTGGTGCCTGCTTTTGTACGGAGAAATCGAGAGTAGAACGGCATTGAAACACATTTCGCAAGTCGTTTTTCTTTTTCTTGAGGTCGATCTAATCCAAGTACTAATACTACGAGAAATGTAGCGTCACATGAAGCGTTTGACTGTCGATGCTAAGCAGTTTTAGTACTGAGATAGATGATAATAATAATAATAACGCAAGACAAGCAATAAACCCCAAGCGGAGAAAACACGTATTTATAATCATCAATGATCAAGTGAAGAATTGTCCAGCTTATCTTTGGGGTTTGTTCGCAACCGACTAAAGACATTTAAATTCGTCTGAAATCCCAGGTTTCTATTGGCCGTTTACAGAAGCCAATCATGTTTTAGTGGCGTGTTGTCAATATAAGACTGAACTTTTCTTCCAGCCAACTGATCCTGAAGGGATTAAAGTGCATGTCAACAACACGTACAAACTTTTACAGTCCATGACAGACTTTAGTAAGAGACGCCGAACCGAAACACACACAAACATCCTTCATGAAAGTGAATCAACACTCAGTTGAGAGATTCATCTCATGAATGAATTAGTACTTGAGTGAAATGAATCATGACATCTATCCAGTAAACGGACTCATGTTATTATTACTAGTTTGTGTTGTCCTCCCTGCTGCTGATCACAGTTCCTCTAGACTGATGTGCCAGATGTGGGTCTGACGTGTGTTTACTGCGAGAACAGGGAGATTTGCACTGATGTTTTTTTTTTGTTTTTTTGTTACTGTATTCTCTGGATGAAGATGAATCCGTTAGCGGTTTGCTTCAGGAACACGTACGATCATCTGGATCGACTGGTACTAAAATGGCGCAAAGTAACTTGAGAATTGAAATCGAACAGCCTCAGGTGTTCTTTTATTTTCCGAAAGACAAAAAATGTTTACATCCGTGTCTTTGTCATCTGTCTTTTTTTTTTTTTTTTTTTTCGTTTCTCATCGATGAAGACACAAAGAGTAACCTATGAAAGCTTCACGCTGGAGATACTGACGTCAATTTGTGTTTTTGGAGATCGTCGATGATGATCTGTGTGTGTGTGTGTGTGTGTGTGTGTGTGATGAAGTGAACATGAGCTGGATTTGTATATCCAAATTAAGGCCATTTCTTTGTTTCCGAACGGTCCCGTTTTTTAGGGGTTCCTCACCTGCTTCTTATTGAGTTAATGACGTGAAGGTTTCTTCAGCATTTGGCGGTGAAGTAAAGAGCAGTGCGGGTATTTTTGTAATATTGTACTGTTTGGAGATGCAAATGTTCAGCCTGTTGAAGTATTTGATACTAGTAATGTATTAAAGCTAGCTGTCGCTCTATGGATTTTTAATATATCATGACTTTGTTTTATAAGCTAAACAAGTGCAGAGCTGTGCGTTATGCAAGAATGAATTACAGGATGATGTTTGTACAAACCTTGATTCCCAGCACAGTTCTGATGCCGATGTACGTTTGAGCCGTTTCTGTTCTTGTGTTCTGCTCATCGCTGTAGAAGTAGACGAACTGCTCTAGAACCCGTGTGTGATTTTCTTTTCAACTTTTTCTGTCTAAAGGTTGTCCTTATGGTGAAGCATTATGTCATCTTCAGTTTCTTGATCAATAAAAGTTGGTATTCATTCTGTGCACTTGCTGTGTGTTTGTGTCGGCCAGAAGGAGGCGCTGCTGCGGCGTCACTCACAAAAACCTTTTGCTGTTGCTTAAACATAGCCATTATATCAAGATTGTGTCTAAAAGTCCCTGTGGTGAAAATCCAGCTTTTAATGTTGTTTATGTGTCTATGTGGTGTTTTTAATATGCTTTAAGACAAACCATGTGTAAGTTCATAAGTCGACAGCATTGCTGAGTATTTCCTCCTTAAAACTGCAGTGAACCAAAGACAGTCTCAAAAACACGGTGTGAAATCGCTGGTGTTTCTGACGTCACAAACGACCTTGTAACCAATCAGATCAACGTGTGATCGTCAACCAGTGGATCTGTGTGTGTGTGTGTGTGTGTGTGTGTGTCTGTCTGTCTGTGTGTCTGTCTCTGTGTGTGTGTGTGTGTGTGTGTCTGTCTGTCTGTCTGTCTGTGTGTGTGTGTCTGTCTGTGTCTCACCACTCTTTGTGTCTGTCTGTGTGTCTGTGTGTGTGTCTGTGTGTGTGTCTGTCTGTCTGTCTGTGTGTGTGTCTGTCTGTCTGTCTGTGTGTGTGTGTGTCTGTCTGTGTGTGTGTGTCTGTCTGTGTGTGTCTGTGTGTGTGTGTGTGTGTGTGTGTGTGTGTGTGTGTGTCTGTGTCTCACCACTCTGTGTGTCTGTCTGTGTAAAAACATTAATAGAAATCACCTTCTTCCCCAGTGATACATTAATCACTGTATTTTAAGACAAGTGAGTTTTCTGAAATATGTTTAAATATGCGGTAACACTTTAGGGTCCAATTCTCTCTATTAACTAGTTGTTTATTAGCATGCATATTACTAGGATATTCACTGTTTATTAAAGCACATATTAATACCTTATTCTGCATAATCATATTCTATATCCTTTAATCCTACCAATACCTAAACAACTATTAATAATCTGAAATTTAGAGTTTGAGGCTAAAGTCAGTTAATAATGAGAATTGGAGCCTAGACTAAAGTGTGACCCAATATGCAAATAAGGTATTATCTAACTAAATATGCACTAATTTGCATGCATTTCCACAGAAATCTCAACATTCTTGTTTTACAGATTGCCGTAAACTTTCTCACAGATGTACAACATTGGAGCAGTTGTTGCATTAGTAACATTGACGTGTTTGTGAGTTGTGCAGTTTCACTGTAACTTCCCCTGTCTGTCTTCTGGTTTCTCTCACAGACAGACAGACACACACAGACAGACAGGTGAGACACAGACACACACACACACACACACACACAGACAGACCACATGTATGCCAGGTTTCGTCTTGAGCTGAACGTTACAACATTCGGTTTCAACCTCAGACGACACACGTCTCTTCATCAAACCCCTGATCACACACTGACTTGCAAGTGGAATCTCATATCAATCAGACTGTTCGTCTCTCAGAAATATGAACTTTTTATATATATAAAATGCCCATTCTCTGTTTGATCATCTTTAACTTTTTTCTGTAATTTAAGGGGTTTGTTGCAACCAGGACAAACACAAGAATAGAGATCAATGTAGAAGCAAACAAGTTTTTATTAATAATAAAGCATATAATATTTGGCACTTTGGTGTCTCGTCTTACAAAGAATAATGTAGTGTAGAGGAAAAAAATATTGAATATAGTACGAGGTAGAGTTGGTTTGATCGTATGCGTTTAAAAGTTCACATTGATGTTTTTATATAAGTTAAATACTATATTATCATAATGCATTTCACCTTCATCTGATTATTAAAAACTGCTACAATACAATATATATAGATATATAGATATAAAGAAAAAAATAAAGGTATTTGAATATTATAAAAATGACACGATATCATCTTAAATGTTTAAGGAAGATGTGAAAAAAAACTTGCAATCAATTTGAAGAAATACTATTAAGTGTTTGAAAAAAAATTTTTTTTTAACAATAACAATAGTAGTAATAATAATATCCACTACCGTTCAAAAGTTTAAGGGTCAGAGTTTATGAAAGTCTCTCCTGCTCATCAAGGCTGCATTTATTTGACACAAAAAAAAAAACAGTTAAATATTATTACAATTTAAAATGGCAGTTCTCTATTTGAATATATTATAAATAGTAATTTAATCCAGTTAAGCAAAGCAGCATTTCTGGATTGTTATGCATTTAGTTTTTCAGGATTATTTGATGAATGGAAAGAACAGTCTTTGTAACACTATTTAAATGTATTTACTGTCACTTTTGATCAATTTAATGTGTCCTTACTGAATAAAAGCATTCATTTCTCCATCACCCCCCCCAAAAAAAACCCCTTTGAAAGGTAGCGTCAGCTTTAAGTTCTTTATATAATGTGCAGTCCGAGTTTATTGAGAGACTCATCCGGTGGGATTGTTCTGCTCGAGATCCGGTCTTGTTTTGGTCCCGTCCATGTGAAGGCCCTGTGGCACTGGATCGGGGTCTTCTGTGTGTGTTCAGACGAGCGCGCGGAGCAGGAACGACAGAGACGCTCCGAGAGCCAGACCGAGAGACAGAAAGAAGGCCATGATCGCTCCGGCTGTCTCCGCCTCGCTCGGGTCCACGTTCCTGAGACAAACACAAGAGATCTGCTCAGAGCTGTTCTGAAATGGTTGGATTAACAGTTCTTTTTTTTAAATGAAATGTTGCTGTTTTTATTCTGAATGATTTATCAGTGCACATTGTTATTGTTTTAATAATCTGGACTCAGAATAAGTTCCTCTTCAGCATCTCTTTTCTTCTCTGATGGTGTGGGCGGGGCTATAACCTGTCACTCTTACGAGATCAGCCAATAGCAAACCACAATCATCCAATCAGTTCCCCACAGACACAATCAAGCCCCGCCCACATTTGCTCTTGTTCTTGTTTGCCTCGGATATACGACACAATATAGTGAAGAAAAGTGCAACTTCAGTTTCATGACGACTTTAAATGTGATTTGTAAATGATGCTTGAATCAAACAGTGATTCTCAAGCGAGGCGCCTCATTGTGATTTAAAATAAGTAAAGGACACTGTAAAATAAAGTACAACTAATGTCAGCAAATGAACCCTATCCTAAAGTGTTGCATTACGTGTTATTTCAGGTGGACGTGTCCTAATAAATGAGGATGGACTCACTTGGGTCCGAAGCACATGCACAGACTGGCCAAATATCCATTGGAAAACGCAAAGAGGATCATGAAGGCGATGAACCAGCCGTCGTGTGTGAAGTAGACGGGCAGATTGACACGAGGATGGACGTTACACAGCATGAAGAGCGGGACGAACATCACACGGGCCAGTATTAGACCCGGCAGCAGCTTACTGTCTTTACCAGGCTGAGAGAGAGAGAGACACCGAGAGAGAGAGAGAGGTGAACACACAAGTGCATCAAACCCATGCATTGAATTTCATTGCACAAACTAATATCCATCCAGTCATCTGAATTTATTACTGTAGTGTACGTAAATCCTCCCTCCTTTTGTGAACATTGTGTGATTTAATGTTCCCTTCAGTCCCAGTAAAAAACTCTTGCAGGACGAACCGTGAATCAACAAAATAATATTTGAATGCTTTAGTCACAGTTTAAAATGAGATTAGATAGAAATGACCAAACCATGTTTTTTACACTGAAGAGGGGGATGCAGAAACACACTCTGCAATCAAAACGGTTCGGTAAAAAGAAGTTTGTACTAAAGATGCTGCAGCATTTGATCTGATGCATAAATGTAAGAGTATTTTTAAGATGCAGTAAAGATTAGATTTGACTGAAAGATGAGTGTTTCTCACCCACATACACACTGCGGTCAGACTGCGGCCGGCCCAGTCAAACACATTGAAGAACAGGAAACAAGACACTGGGATGAAGTACTTCTCTAAAGAGAGGGAATGCATTCATTATGTAGCTTTTTATTTAAATAAGCAGTAAATCAGATGTTGAAATGTATTAATATTCTCCTGAACTGCATGAACGGCAGCAGAAGTGATTTACAGTCTTTAAGAATTATGTTTGGATTGTAAGATTTCATTATTTTCTGGCATAATTCACCACACAAACACATTATGGTTATTTGCATTTGTTTTTCCCTGCCGATTAAACAATCAGACACATGATCTACGGAAGGCCATTCCTGACACATGACAAAAACAAATCATGCTTCGGTGAATCCTAAATATGAGAGGTCAAAATCATGACTTACTATGTCATAATTTCACCTTTTAATCTCGTAAAGATTTGTCATAATTTTTTTTGTCATTTAAGTATCACTTAGTATGACATAATTATGACAGTATATTAAAATCTTCAAAATTTTAGTGTAAATTTTTACTTTCTTTTAATAAATAATTAATATATATGATATGCCATTATTTACTTTTTTTCTCGTAATGTTGACTTTTTATGTCATAATTATGATTTCCCAAAGCATGCTGTTTTTGTCCTGTGGTGTATCCGGGCTCAGTAATGATCATCAGTTGAGAAGCGAGAGAATCTCACACACACACACACACACACACAGGTTTGTTTTTGTGATTTATGAGGACATTCCATAGGCGTAATGGTTTTTATACTGTACAAACTATATATTCTATCCCCTTACACACACACACACACACACACACACTGCCCCTATCCCTAAACCTACCCATCACAGGAGACATGCTGCATTTTTACATTTTTAAAAAAAACATTGTTTTTTATGTTTTTTAAGCTATTTGAAATATGAGGACTCATGCAATGTCCTCACGTGTAAGTTGTAATACCAGTGTAATATGCATGTCATTATACACATTTGTGTCCTCATATATCACAAAAACAAGAGCACACACACACACTCACCCCACTCTCCTCCTCCAGCGATGCTCGATCTCACATCCACAGTGATCGCGGGGAACGTGCCGATAGTGACCGTGAAGGCAAAACACACCGAGACGGCCATGACCCAGATCTGAAGAGAAATATTTATGCATATGCAATTGATATGCATTTTCTAATGTGTTTTAAGTGTTGCTCCTGTGTGTGTACCTTCTTAAAGATGCTAAACATGGACGGTGTTTGTTTGTCGTCGTCTCCAGCGCTTTCCTGTCGCTGATCTACAAGTACAATTCAAATCAATGTTTGACTTATTAATATGTTTTGGAGCAACATCTGATCTGAGTTAGTGGCCGTCACCTTTCTTCAGCAGATCCATCTTGTTCTCTTCATCCTCCGCTGGTCTGTTCTGCTGACTCTCCTGATAATACTGGAAGAACTCCTGCAGAAGAGAAACAGCGCACATGTTGGAAACGTTTCCTGCTTTAAATCAACGCATCAGATTTCCAGACTCAGATTTACCAGTTTAGGAAGAGCCACATATGATGCGATTGCGAGAGCGATGACGGCACACGCTGTGATGAAGTATCCGAACGCACTGTCCTGTATAGCAGAACCACCTGAGACACACAACCAGCTTTACATGATGCTTTACATCACAGTATTAAAGGGATCGGTCACTCTGAAATTAATTTTTGGTATGTTTTAGCTCACCTCAAGGGCATCCAAGATGTAGGTGTCTTTGTTTCCGCAGTAGTTTCAATTTTGATATTTTTAGGTCAAACCGTTCTTGTCTGTCAGTCATATAATGCAGGTCTATGGTCACCACCTCAAAGAGCATCACAGAGAAGTCCAGATTAAACATGATTTAATGACTCGTAAATGTAAGTACACATTGATGTCCTAAGACACGAAACGAGCGGTTTGTGTGAGAAAACGAACAGTATTTATATCGTTTTTACCTCTTGTAACCACGTCCAGGTGATCTGAGGGCACGGGCGCTTCGGTCCGGAAGTGATCTCTCACGCGTGTACGTCACTCGTTGTTTACACAGAGATTTCGGAAGTGTTACCTTTCACTGTGAAGATCTAAACATATTTAGATATACAGGAAATCGCAATGGAAGACGATTTCGATATATCAACAGACAACGTTGAATTTTTTCATGACGTAAAATGTTTCGTGTTTCGTGACGTACACGCGCGAGAGATCACTTCCAGACCGAAGCGCCCGTGCCCTCAGATCACCTGGACGTGGCTGTGGTTACAAGAGGTAAAAACGATATAAATACTGTTCGTTTTCTCACACAAACCGCTTGTTTCGTGTCTTAGGACATCAATGTGTACTTACATTTACGAGTCATTAAATCATGTTTAATTTGGACTTCTCTGTGATGCTCTTTGAGGTGGTGACCATAGACCTGCATTATATGACTGACAGACAAGAACGGTTTGACCTAAAAATATCAAAATTGAAACTACTGCGGAAACAAAGACACCTACATCTTGGATGCCCTTGAGGTAAGCTACAACATACCAAAAATTAATTTCAAAGTGAATTATCCCTTTAAAGGACAGTTCAGTCTTGAGTGCATCTGTTACAGTAAAGGCTTTGTTTTAAGGCACTCGCGTTAGTTTTCCTGGTAACACGTTACAATAAGGTTCATTAGTTCACATTAACTAAGACTTCTAAAGCATTTATTAATCATAGCTAATATTTATTTGAACATTTACGAATACATTTATTGTATTTATGTATATATTATATTATTGTATATACATCATTTGTATGTATTTGTTAACATTACTTAATGCACTGTGAAGTAACATGAAGAAGCAATGAACAGCTGGATTTTAATTAATTGAACTAATACAGTAACAGATGTATTACTCTTTGTTGTTAGTGCATGTTAGTTAACACATTAACTATTGAACATTATTATTAAGTGTTACCATTTCCCTAAAATATAAAATCTGTGATATGCTGTTGATTATGGTGGAAAATGTGAAGTGCTTATATTTATTCTTCAATAAAATGTGTTATTTGAGTGTCTTGCATTAGTTTTGCTTGTTTTTACAGTGAAATGCTGTTTTGTGACTCACTGGCGATGGCACAGATCATGGAGAACGCAGCGAAGGTCCCAGCGAGGCCCTGTCCGCTCATGATGGGGGTCGTGTATGAAGCCGGGAGGAGGCCGGCCATCCCGAAGAGACTTCCCTGCAGGACGGCTCCGAACGCTGGAACGATTCAGTTCACGGTTACTTTTCACAACACACATCATTTCAAAGCAGCTTTACAGAGAATGCACGAGTCCACATTACAATTTACAGTGATCTGTTATCAGAGGAAACTGTCTTAAGTTATGTATTTCAGAAATGTACTTATACAAAATCACAGTTAGCTAAAAATGTATTAATTTAAAACATTTATTAATTAAAGGCAGAAGCAGTGAGCTCATTGAGCTCAACAACATGACATTTTTCACGCCTTCAAATTTACACAATTAAGAATTCAAGACATTCACAACTCATCCTGCTAACAAAAATATATTCTTAGAACATTTTGATAATGTTCCCATTAATGTTCTATGAACATTCAAAACGATATAAAAAAAAAACTTTTTTTTCTTGGTTATGTGAATGTTAAGGAAACATTCCATTCTATCAACATTCCATTTTTGGAATGTTACTTTTGAATATTCTCGGAACATACTGAGACTAGTAACATTTAAAAAGTGTTCCAAGTCAGCTCGTTTTTACCGGGAAAATCAAAAGCATGTGACGTTCACACCCGAGAGCCTCTCTTCCGTTCAGGGACGCATGAATGCTTATACAATGTTCAGGATCATATGCTGTACTGTACTGTAATATTAATGTGTGTCATGCAATGCAAATAATTCATTCAAACTATAGTCTCACAGTCAGATCTACACAATCCCTGTTAGCTGGGATTCTGCTTCCAAAACATATTTCACAGTGAAAAAGAGGTTGAGCACGTTATTAGACTTTGGAATATTCACAGGTTAATTGTTCTATATCACATTTCATGTTGATTTAAATAACCAACACGTGACGTGAGTGTGTTATGTTTGAGTGTGAATGGCAGCATGTGTTGGTGTGGCCTCACAGTTGATGCAGATGATTTTGATCATGGTGATGATGAAGAACGGCAGCGGCTCCAGCTCTACCTTCACCAGGACGGCGGTCAGCAGGAACACCAGCAGAATGGCCGTCAGACTCCCTGCGATCCGGATCCTCTGAGGAATTCTGGAGGATCAAATCTCAGTTTAGAGGCGGAGATCACGGATATGGTCAAGGACATGTCTGGCTGGCAATGACTCAAAAAAAAAAAAAAGTAAAAAATAATAAATGTATTTTCATATTATTATATTTGATATATTTTCCATAAAGAAAATCAAGCCTATTTTTAAGAACTTTTTCTGAGAATTTGATGGTAAATTGTATTTAATTGCCATGAAAATAATGCCAGAATGCAATAAAAAAAAAATATATATATATATATATATAATAATTTAAATAATTACAAATATTGAAACAAATAAAATATATTAAAATATATAAATAAAAATATTAAAATAAATAGAAATATTTATTTAAATAAAAATAAAATATTTACTTATAAAATATTTATTTGGATGGATGGATGGATGAATGGATAAATAGATGAATATAAGTAGATAGATAGATAGATAAAGTCATGAAACAAGCTTCATTTTCTTTATGCATGCATACTAATATCTTATGTTCTTTCTTTTGACTTTGACACTAGAAAGTGTCAAAGTCACGTGTGTGCGTGCGTGCGTGCGTGCGTGTGTGTGTGTGTGTGTCACCTCTGGTGAAGGGCTGAGTTGAGGCAGGTGAACACCAGCAGAGGAACCATCGCACACAGAGTCATCACATTATTAAACTTGGCCTGTAAGACGCTCCGTGACGCTTCTTCTGTCGCGTTGGCTGAGAAGTTTGCTTCACTTACACTTACAGGGTCTGCAAGACGACTGGTGAAATACTACAGGATAAACAGTTAACAAGTAGATATATGTGTCGTCTTCCAACATGCTGTTTTTGCAGTATTGAAACACTTGTCAGCATTTCTGGTCGTCTGCATGCATGGCAAAAAACCAAACCACTTTTCAGTTTTCTGTCACACGTTCTTCTCATGCAAAGTAGCTTATTATGTGATGTGTGATGAAGTGCTAATTTACCATTGTGGCCGTCATGAAGAAGTTCCACGGCAGAAGAGTTCCCAAACCCAGCATGAAGAGAATCCACCACACGCCATTATATCTGTCACGAGAGACGCAGGAATCTCAATATTTCTCTGGTGTTGAAATGTGAATGTTTTTTCGTAACGACTACAGAACACAAAAGCTACTTTGAGGAGATTAACTCTTTCCCTGCCAGTGTTATTTTTTCTTTCTTTCTTGTAAACAAACATTGTAGGCTGTTCGAGCTTCATTTTATTTTAGCCAATGTCTTGTTTTAACAATAATCCGGATGGGATTCAGAGCAATGATTTAAACACAGTTTAAACACAGCAGATCTTAAGCAGATGTAAACTAGATTCAGCATTTTGTTTTAGAATCACCCGTTTGTTCTTGTTTTCTGTCTCAGTGTTTGCATCAGAAGGACTGGCAAAAGCCAAAAACTGCATGATGTTCAACTCACTTGTCTTTGGGCACCTGAGGGTCCATGTCTGTGAGATTCAGAAAGATGACACTGGTTTTATTGTTCAAGCTCCTGGAAGGAACATGTTCAGATACATGACAAAAACAGTGAAGAAACTGGAAAAGGTGAGAAAGCGTTCAATGAAAGAAATATCACTTTCTAATTCATTAAAGCAACATACGACTAAATAAGAATATAATGTAGACTACTGTAAGAAAATTCATAATTATAACATGTATAATATAGCATATAACAACAACATTTACATAAAATAAAACAATAAAGAATAATTATAGATACCATATGCATATATAATTCAAGAATATAAACAAAACGTTCAATTTTCAAAAACCTTTCATTTCAGATAAAGTTTAAATCTAAACTAAACACAAACAAGTAAATAAATAGTATTACAATAAGCTTAATTTTCTTATGCAAACTAAGCCTATAATTTCTTATTTTCTTTCTTTTTTTGAACTTTTGAGATGAAATCTGACTAATATTTCATCCTTAGACTGAACCTGTGCAATGCACTATAAGTACAGAATCATTATTAGAATGATATCAAATAAAATAAAAATATAGAATGATAAACACATACCATGTATAATGCAAGGATATAAACAAACTTTCAATCTTAACTAACCAGGACAAAGAGACATAACGAAAGTTTCACAATCACTGAAAATAATCGCAATAAAAAAAGTGAAGTGAAAAACGTACTGACCCTCGTATGCAGCTCTTACACTCTTAGACTAATGTATCTTCACACACACACACACACTGCTCCGCTGCAGGAGACTTTACTAGCTTTATCTGAGTCCGCCCTCCTCGTGCATATGTAATGAGGCGAGGGGCTGCAGGGCTTCAAAACTGATAATGAGGCTTATCTACGCTTTTACACCAGCAACATCCAGACAGAAAAACACAACTGAAACTCGTCTGCAAAAAACCACTGAAATTCAGTGGGAAATTTCTCAACAATGAAGCATAGAGCATACATTTGCAGAACAAATAAAAAGTAAACAGTTTTTTTTATATGTATATATTTATATTAAATGCAAAATATACACTTTGCATATATATACACTATGCAAAATAAAAAAAAGATTAATTAACAAAATTTCAATAATTGGTCAATTCATTATCAATCCTTGATCCAAAATGGACCTGTGTGTGTGTGTGTGTGTGTGGTGTGAGAGGTCAGAGGTTAGTTGTCAAAACGAGTGGGAAAGGTTGACATAAAGCTGTTAAATCTCCAACCTCCGCTAAAGCACAACCAAAACAATGTTCTTCTGCAAAATGCATGCAGTTTTGTTTTTAACCACTAGAGGGCCAAACGCTACATAGTGTACTCTTAATGTTATTTGTATATATAATTTGTTTATTTATTTATAAAAAGGAAAAATATCTAAGTAGCTGTATTAACATTAAGTATTAACATGTTCTTAGTGGCACGACCGGTTTTCATGTACCACTAAAACTTGTGTCATGTGCCACTCTACATAAATAGTCTTAATTTAGTGATTAAAAAAAAAAAAAAAAAAAAAAAACATTGACAAATAGGTATTGTTTTGTAGTCCGTGCTACTGTATGTAGTTGATCTGCGCATAGAAAAACTCACAGAATAACAGTCACATCTGTTACGGTTAACCTTTATTTCTGCATGATGCATGAGGAGTCTTTATAAGTGTAACACAAGATAAAGCAACATTCACAACAGTCGAGGAAGATCCACAGGTGTGTGTCTGTTATCTGTGTGTTTGACGGGAGCAAAAACAAGTTTTAAGAGTCAGAAATTGATCTAAATAAACATAGATAGGCCTATAATTGTATTTCTAATTTAATAATGGTTCTCAATATTTCACTAATAATTTTATGGAAATATGTAATAAGAAATAAAACTATTTTTTAACAGTGTGAACATCTTTCTGGAGTTGCTTACAACCCTACATCATCAAGAGCCGGCATCACACTCCTGAATGTTCGCTGCAGTTTCCATGATGCATTTCACAAGTTTTAGTGACACATGCCAATGAGAACCGGACGTGCCAATGGGGTAAGATGGATCTTCTACCGCTTCTCCACTGGGGTTTGTATTGTAAAATGATAATGCATGTCACTGGTTATGAAAACTGTCAGTCACTGGATATACAAGACCTCAAGAACGAAACCGATGGGTTGCATCTTAAAAATGCTGAAGTGGGCAAAGCTGATCACGAGACCTATGAGATATGAGAAGTGAGTCTTTTCTCCACAGGTCATGATCATGAGTAATGCTGAAGTCTAATGTGAAATGTGTTGGTTTCACAGCTCACGTGTGTGTCCTGAGGCTCTGGTTCCACTCACACAGACACACACACACACACACACACACACTCTCACACTCTCTCACACACACACGTCTGGTCCACTATCTTTGTGGGGACTCTCCATAGACGTAATGATTTTTATACTGTACAAACTGTATATTCTATCCCCTTACATTAACCCCTAAACCCACAAAACTTTCTGCGTTTTTACATTTCCAAAAAACATCACTCATTAGGATTTATACCAAAAAATGTCCCCACAAGGACAGGGATTTCAGATATTGCCACCTTTGTGGGGACATTTGATCCTCACAATGTAATATAAACATGAGCACACATTACACACACACACACACACACACACACATGAACTCTCCACTTCTGCTGTACCAGGCATTCAACATCACAGAGATAGAGGCTTCAAATCTAATCCCTTTATACAGGCTACGACTTCTCCAACAGGCAAGAAGAACGTGTGATATGACTTGGTCTGCTGGTATTATCAGGTGAAAAGAACATTACATAAGTTATGTATGATGGAAACAATCCAATCTAAAGAATTTTTCCCTACAGAAGTATTTTTGCAGATAAAAGCTGACAAGCAGAAATACAGCTTGGCAAAACCATCCGTGGAAAACAAGTAAATTTCAGCAAGCGGCGTCGACACACCCTGCAGTGAAACAGTTTCATGAGTATATATGAAAATACTGTAATATCCATTGAATATAACTATAATATACTAGTAAGGAACAATATACTAAAAATAAATAATAATGTAATATAACGTGTGACTTAATTATTAAAAATATATAAATAAGTAAATTATTACATTATTAATTTGGGTCACTCGTTATTATTTAACTGATTTTAATAAGCAAATTAATTCAGATTTATTATTATTTTTTCAGCTGCTATGGTGACAGTATTTTAGACGAGAACACTATTGACCAATCATTCATAGCGTGAATGCTCCGTTATATAGTTAAAGGTTAAATATAAATATAATATTTATGAAACTACAATACCCTTTGATACTACAAATCCCATGAGGCCATCTGTCATCGCCATGATTAGCGTTGATTCTCGTCAGTCAAATCAATGAAAGAAAACTCATGATTCTTGATCGATGCAACGACATCAAAGGTAAAATTATTCAGAATTATTTCTGCGTTTCCTCTTCTTCGCATGAGTGTGTTACACGTGTAGATGGAGGGACTGGAGCACTAACTAAACTAGTGGCGTCCAGATATGATTGTTTTCTCCTGAGGGGATCTTTGACTGAAATTAACTTTAGCAAAGCTCATAATGCAACATTAGTTGCAAGCGTCCAGTGATGAATAGAGTTCAGTTCAGACTATAATATGTTCATGAATGTTTGATGGCAGTGAAGGTGTGGTGAAATTGTGTAGGAATTAATGTTTTAGTTATGCAGCCCTCTAGTGGCAAAATTAATGTATTGTACAGAAATGTGGACACTTATAATGGGGTTTAAAGACGGAAGCTTTTCAACATCGACACTGTTATTGGAATCGAATCAACACTGAACTGAATGGATCTGGATCTAAATGACAACAATGTATTTTTATGCTTTACAATTATATTAATTTCATAACTGAAGAACTTTTTTTCTCTCATTATAACCGTGAAGCTGTCTTGTATAAAGCACTATAAATGTGAGTTTACTATTCTGATACTTTTGGTTATAGTCATTTTGTAATAATTTATAGTACTTTTTTATTATAAAAAGATAAGATGGGATAAGTTGCATTACTCATATCGTAATTCATATCTCATAATGCATATTTTAATTGTCCCTATCCCTAAACGAGGCGTGTTTTTCAACATTATTTGAAAGGGTGTCGCTTTAAAATCATTCAGGATCATCTGTGTCTTTTCGGGTTGTTCAGTAATGCAACTTAATGAAGGAATCAATGAATTATTCATTCACAATGTTTGTTTTTTTTTGCCTGTCAAAGTGCCTTCTCACTACACTGTATTTTGCATTCAGCACCATGTGTGAAGATCCTATATGTGCTGATTATTTTTTTTTTTATCTCTGAACTCACCGATCTAATGAAACGAGTCATTTCTTTCCTAGAAAAGTGTGCAAAGTCTGCACTTGTAAAGATCTGCATTAGATTAAGGATAATGCAGGATGTTCAGTCATGAATCTCTAGATGGCGTAGAGGATGATGGTCCTTTATATGCAATCTACAAGCAATCACATCATTACCGTATGGCTCGTGCTGATTGGCCTCTGCTGATCCTGCAGCCAATGAGATGCTTACTCAGCATTTAAACAGTCTGATTCAGTAATTGTTTGCTGTGAGCTAGTCGTGTAGCGGCTATTAGAGATCCTCTGAACCCTCCACCTCCCCAGCTCCACCTGCCTAGATCTGATACGGGATTTATGTTTGTGTATTAATGCACCAGAGTATCTGTTAGTAGCAGCAAGTCCATATACTGTATGTATTAGGGCTTTGACTCCGAACTTCGTTATTCGAATATAATTCTAATATTTAAAAAAAATATGATATTCGAACGAATATTAGGCAGCCTTTAATATTCGCATCTGTTATGGGCATTATTTTTTGTAAATGTGTTTGCTTGTAAACGTTGTTTTCAATTCAGATTCCGAGTCTTTTTCACGCCTGGTGAAGTTGTGAATCGCGAGCTCATTTGCAAGGCAATTATTGGTCATCATCTGGGCTCCTGTAGGTGACGTTAGCGTTCCTGGTTAGCGCAGCGCCTATTTTGTATCACAACAATAAGCCGCGCCAACGCCTACAACAACACCTGACGAGGAGTTCGAAATCTACACTCCTGACAATTTGAAAAGCAACGTGTGGCGCTACTTACATTTTACCAGGTATTCGTTCACTGTTAACATCCTTCTGTGAAAGTTAAGCCCCGGCTTCTTTAATCATTTTGACATCGATGAGCTAGACCGCTGAACTTTTAGTCATCATGAAAACAAACAGAGCGGTGCGTAATGGAGTGCATCAGAGCAGCACCAAGAATATCAAATACATTGCAGAGAATCTCTTATTTGCATCTTAATAAAAATGACAGGTTTGCGAAAAGTGTAGAACTCGGTGAGCTCGCGCAAAACAAAACTTCAGCACAGCGACTCATTTAAACGCATCTGATTGGCCAATGCGTTCAACAGACATGTCTGTGATTGGCTACAATCCTCAACGCTGCAAAAGCAAGTACCTTTAATGCAGAGGTAAAAATATAAATAAAACTGTAATTGCCTATGCACTTTTCATGATTACGTAATCGCGGCAGCTGTAATCTTATTCACGTTTGTTTTTCTGATTCATTGTTTTGCTCTATGAGAAAGACAATGTAACAAAATATTCGGGGCTTTACTTAAAACATTCGGGGCTTACGCCCCCTTAGCCCAGCCCTAGCGCCGCGTCATTTAATGGTCAAAATATTATTAATTAATATTCGAATATATTCGAATATGAATATTAATAAACAAACGAACTTCGAATATGATTTTTGGGCAAAAGTCAAAGCCCTAGTATGTATACAGTCTTGGTTAAAAGTTTACATAGGCTACACTTTGTAGAATCTGCAAAATCTTATTTATTTTTACAAAATAAGAGGGAACAGAGAAAATGGATGTTATTTTTTTTATGTAGTGCAGTCCTGAATAAGATATTTTACATAAAAACTCCTTTCAAAAGTTTACATAGAGTGAGTTCAGGGTCAGGGTGAGTGGGACACTCTTTTGCCATTGATACGACTTGGAAAGTGTCTCAATCCTGAATTCACCCTACACTTTTCTTAAAGCTGCCGTCGGCAACTCTGGCTGATTGAGTGGACTTAGGCAAAACTTTGAATGTTTACAACTCTCATGCCCCTCCCCACTATCAACGAATACCCTCCCACCGAGTTCGTGCTCGCTATTGCGCCATCACTATTCGCTACTTCAGGCACACGCATGTGATTGACGTGTGCGTGCACGACTTGTGATTGACAGTCATATCTCACACCCCCCTGCGCTGATTGGACACAATGAACCGGGAGCGGTGGATTATTGCAAAACAAATAACACGCTCCAGGTGGAGTTAGAAGCTCGGGTTTTTTCTAAAACCACTTTATTTATGTTGTTCTGTCGGAATATAGTGTCGCATTCGCTGAATATGATCAAAAAAAAGTTGCCGACGGCAGCTTTAATACTGGATGATCCACGGCTGTTTTGTATTTTGTGATGGGTGGTGTTCAATTAAACTGAGCACTGTTTTTCAGAAAAATATTCCAGGTCCTGATAATTCTTCGGTTTCTTGCATATTTTGCATATTTGAACCCTTTCCAGCAGTGGCTGTAGGATTTTGAGATCCATCTTTTCACAATTGAAACAACCGAGAGGGCTCATACGCAAGGGGTGAAAACTTTTGAACAGGATGCAGAATTTTTGTGTAAAAAAAACCCAAACATTTGTTTTTATTTATTTTTATTTAGTACTGCCCTAGTAGAAGCTACAGAAGATACTTGAAGATACAATTTACCTTTATCTTCAAATTCCGGCTCTTAATGCATCAGTGAATGTTTGAGCCTTCAGGACAGCACTAAATAAAAACGAACATGTTGTATGACCCCTCTTAATTCTGTCAAAATAATTTACATTTTGCAGATTCTGGAAGGTGTATGTAAACTTTTGACACGACTGACTGTATTAGTTGTGGTCAAAAGTTTACATGCACCTTGCAAAATCTGCAAAATATTTAAGCAGGACTAGTTAGAATTAGACGTTTGGTCAAATCACTGACTCTAATAGTAATCTTTGTCTTAGCAAGCACCACTAATAAACTTTTAAAGCCATGAAGATATGCAAGTAAACGCCTGTCCTTAGTGACCTTTTACTATTTATAACCCCTGAATACACAATCATTAAAATCCTCCACCCAACAACAGCCTTTATTCCCACTTGACTCCATCTGTCGGTCACGTATCTCGATAAAATACTTTTCACTGCAAGATGCGACATGTTTCACAGCAATCTCAAAGTGTTCTGGGCCATAAAGAGATCTCAGTAATGTCTCAATTATTTCTACTGAAACTCCACATGAGTGACACACATCATTTTGTGCTGATTCTGTGGGAATACAATGAAACCGTGACCTAATCAAAACACAGCTGGAGTCTATTAATGGTGGGTCTGTAGTTTAGGAAGCATGTGAATGTAAGATAGTCATTCTGCATTGTCAGGCTTATCTTTAGGAATGCATTGTCAAGAGGAACGGTGTGTAAACATCCCAAAAAACGACTCTGAAAACACTCAACGTGTCGATGGACAACTTCCTCCTTAATAACCTTAGTCATCGAGTCTACTGATATATTGACAAATAAGGCTTTCAGTGCTTATATAACCATAATGTTGTGATTTGGTGGCAAATTAGATATAAAAGAACATTTAGTTTAAATATGTATTTGATTAGTCAGCCTGGCTGATATTCTATCACCACATAAAACAGCTACAAAATATTTCCATGGCTTTCCTTTTACAGAATAAAAATTGTATTTCACAAAAGATGAAAGTTTGTTTCCGGCACAGAATTAAAAATTGAAAAAGGTAATTCTGACCCTTTTCCCCTCAGAAATGTGAGTTATAAACTCAGAACTGCGAGAAATGAAGTCAGAATTGTGAGATAAAAAGGCAATTACTGTTTTTTAATTTTTTTACTCCTTGCCAGAAACAAGCTTCCATAGAGATTAGGATGAACCAGATCATGTAATATATCCGGCTCATATTTGACCCCAAATTCAGAAGAAAAATTAGATATAATATTTTGCCTCAAGAAAATAAAGCCTTTTATGGTTATTTAATTTTGGGCATTCTGACATTATTTTCATGACATGTATGATTTTTAAATTTTTTTTAAATGTGTCATGAAGTAATTTCACTATGAAAAAAGTTGTTCTAAACGGTCTTAGAACATTTGAATGCAAAATGTAATTAATTTAAAAATGTTCCTATTTTATTGGGCTTTTCACAATACTCAAAACAGCTTTAGATGAATTCATAATGTTATCAGATTGATTTCAGGGTTAAATTGTCATTATTGTTCGCATTATTAAATATTTTTGCAATGACACACAACCATACCGGAAACTAGTCTGTGAAATGACAGCAAAATATAAACCCTCCTTTTTACAAAACAAAATCAGCCAGAAAGTATTCTGCTCTTACCTTCTGAACTGTTGTGCAGAGCTGTTAAGAAAGATGTGTTAATCTTTTCAACTTCAGTGTGTTCCAGCCAGACGTCTGCTGTCACGGACCTGCGCTTCACTGTTACACAATGTTTTGTGCGGGTAAATCCCTTTTTCTGTCACGACGATGTCAAAATGTCGCAGCTCTCTCAAAGAACCCAAATATTAGCCGTCTGCATGATAACACACACAGTTTGATTACAGAATTAACTACAGTAAAATCTTTATTTATTGAAACATCAGATTTTTTTTTAATCGGCCTGTACAAGTGTCAGACATCTACAGATTAACTCATTAAAATCTCAATACCTCACAATGAGGAAAAGGAAGGATTTCACTTATTGTACAAAGTAAATAAATCAGTGCGATTCAGCGAGTGCTTTCTGCCTCTGATGCAACGCTGTTACTCAAACCAATACTTTAGAGAATCATTAACCGCCCATAAAGGTTTGTGATTAACAGTCGGATTGATTAATCATTCAGGCCAAATTAATTAAACCTTTCGTTCTGTCAGTTCTGTTGTGCAATGCCATAATTAAACTGTCAACCACAGTCATTTTCCAAAATGATAAACCCATAATTGCTCCGATTGCTTTTCCCCTCGACATTCATCCTTTCCTACTGAATGTTTTCTTGCATAACAAATGTGTAGCATTTTAGTCACACAAAATGAAATAAAAAAAAAGCAATTAGTGATGATTAATAAGAAGAATTACTATTACGTTAATTCAGCCGTCATTTAACATCTGATATAAGTCAGTATTCTAGGTCGGTCACAGTCAACATTGATAAATGTAACTATTTGGCATTAGTGTGATTTATGTAAAGAAAGAAAAAAAAGAGACTGTGAATATTATATTTCCCTGACGCTTAAATAGGCTGTATGAGAAATGATTGGTATTGATCAGTCATCAACCTATCAACGATCCCCTGAATATTCTGTTCAGTGTGTTTCAACAGCCTCAAAACTTCAAATGCACAGGAATATACGGAGTATAAACTGAAAACAGCCCTACCTGCGACAGCTGTGTGTGTGTGTGTGTGTGTGTGTGTTTGAACTCTGTTCTGCACAGCAGAAGTTCAAAGACCGTCAGCTTTCCTCTTATCTGCAGGAATGCTCTCCATGAGTGTGAGCTGACCACGATCATCAGCATGTGTGTTTTAAAGTAGCCCAATCACTGCGGGGTCAAAGGTCAGTGTGAGCCGAGCGCTTGTCCTGCTTTTCGTCCACTCGCCCTTAGATGCACAGACTGACCAAAGCATCAGCTACAGCTTAAAAACCTGATGTGATTTTAATGGCATTTGGCCTCGCCGTCGCTGGGGTGAAAATGAGGACATGCACTGGATTCAGAGACGGGAAACGGTGACGTTTCCTCTCATCTTTTGCTGACTGGAGGAAGTTTCTGATATGCTGTTTAAGTAAGGGATAATGTACATCCATCCAGATTGTTATCTCAGAATAAACCCCCTTCAGGTGTGTGTGTGTGTGTGTGTTATCAGAATAACCCCCCGACAGGCTGATGAGGAATGAGGGGGTTATGCATCAGCCTGAAGGGGGTTTATTCTGATAGCACACACACACACACACACACACACACACACACACACACACACACACACCTGAAGGGGGTTTATTCTGATAACACACACACACACACACACACACACCTGGGGGTTTATTCTGATAACACACACACACACACACACACACACCTGAAGGGGGTTTATTCTGATAACACACACACACACACCTGAAGGGGGTTTATTCTGATAACACACACACACACACCTGAAGGGGGTTTATTCTGATAACACACACACACACACCTGAAGGGGGTTTATTCTGATAACACACACACACACACCTGAAGGGGGTTTATTCAGAGATAACAACCGGCTGGATGTACATTATGCCGCTTATTACACGGATACTTGTCACATAAGTAAATAATTATTGATCTGAGTTAAATATTTGATTAGGTCTTTAAACGCGAAGCTTCCGCGGAGAGAGCAGTTTCAGCGGCAAGATCAAACTAGACGGACATTATTAAGGGGATAAGATATGTTGATTTCAGATTAAACTGTTTTTAAATCGTACCTGTTTGTATTTTATAATCCAACAGTGTACGGAGTAATAGTTGCAAAATGGCAGCATCTGAGTGTGTATGATACAAGTGAGAGCGAGTCCATGATACTGGATGGCATTTTTTAAAATAGTTTTAATAGTTTTTTCATATTTTTTTAGCTCACAAAATACAAAACTTCCAGAAGAAAAGCCGTTCCTAGCGAGCGTCTAGCGCTGCTGACTTCAGTGACCCGGATGAGCCTGTGTTTCTGTTTCAGCGGCTGTTATCTGGGACTAATATACACTGGATAAAGCCATTGACCAATCAGAATCAAGTATTCCACAGAGCCGTGTAATAAATCCAGTTAATAGTTGTGTCCCAAATGATGCACTATACACTATGCACTTAGTCACACAGTGAGAAAAGAAATCATGTATAGAAAAAAAAGATTTTTAAAATTTATTTATTATTTAATCGTAATCAAAGTGCCCGATTGAAGAGAGTGTGCCAGAAGTCCTCGGATGGTCTACTATTTCCCATGGATTTTCAAAGTGTGGATCCGTGCTCACTATAAAGGCTAATATTACCCACAACCCATTGTGCTTTGGAAGATGATTCAGTTCAGAACTACAAACACAAGATAAAAGTGTTCAGACAACTACAAAACATGGTGGATATGCACGGCCGACGCTTATAGAGAGGTTAGATACGGGGGTTTGAGTGACTAATTAACATTGAAGCTGATTAAAATATTTATATAATGTTATCCGTGTTATATGTCATCTGCAACAACGTGAACTTTTCTAAAGATCTGTTTGGCCATTAACTTTTAAATGCATCATCATGCATTAATATGAGTGTCCGCATGAAACACTGCAGATCAAATTAAATTAAATTAAATGTGGAGGATTTTATCTTTGACAAGATGATTGACAGATCAGTTTACGTGACAGTATGCGTGAAACTAAGCGACAGAGAGCAACCGTTAAGAACGTTATTTTATTACGTGATTAGTTTGTCCCAAAGCTTGTCTACTCTTCTGCTACACACTCAAAAGTATGTACTTTGTCTTCACAAAACAAGTACATACTTTTAGATTGTAATATGAGTAGGCAAATTGAGATGTAATCTGGACTACATCTGCCATGATGTCATGATCATGTGACCTACCGCCACTTCACTGCCATTGACAAAACCTCTCCCGTGGCCTCATGGGATAGTCCATCGTATGCACACTTCAGAACCTCGCTGGGAGTTTTAGATCACCTGGGTACTTGTCCACGACTCTTTTATGAATATTGTGATTCACATACTTCTTTGGTCACTTTCTGTTTTTCACCTACTATATAGTGTGTGATTTATTTCAGACGTGGCTAAGAGTTTTATAAGGATATTTTGTCTGAAAGCCTCTTCCCCTCCAGTGTGTCAAACATGCACACTTCGTTTTCTCAGTTTATTAAGAGCATCATCCTCTTGTGTTTAAAGTGCACACACTGCTCACACTGTTTATTCTTCAAAACGACATGCGTGGATTGGGATGCACTTATTGTCTTGAAAAAGTTGCATTTGTATCTCAAGTTTGTGCAAATAGGATGTTCCATGTATAGCATACTGGGAAATGTGCCTACTATGCAGCCTTTGCAAACTAGTGTGTAGTTGTGTAGACTGATGCTCTTCCAAAAACAGCCGGGATTTATCGCCCTCTGCTGGTCAGATGCTGATACAGCGGTCATAACTCCATAATAAAGCTTAGGGTGTAAAGCAGGGTTATAATAGTTTACCCATATAGTTCATAGTTCATAGATAGTTCACCCAAAAAATCCCTTTAACTAAAACTGAAACCATAAAAAAAAAAAAAATGTTGTTGCTTGAAATTAAATAAACGTTAACTGAAACGTATAAAACACTTTGACTGAATAAAATAAAAACTATATAGACATATTTTTAAGAAACTATTAAACATGACAAAAACACAAAATTACTAAAACTTAAACTGAAATTAAAATGAAAACAACATTGACAAAACTTTACAGAAAACGACTTTGTAAAGAATCACTACGCGCCTTTTGATTGAACAAGTAACACGTATGACGTCGCCGTTTTTATAGTTTACACAGAAACGATTAACTTAAAAAACGTGCACTTTGAAACCAGTTTTCAAAAGTTTTTGGGTTTCCAAACGATGTTGTGGTGTAAATAATCGACCGAAACGTATACGTTATCCATCTTTATTGAAAACGGTGTCCCCTTAAAGAATTACATGATCCAACAAAGATTTTTCTGGAGATTTCATGACATTGTGAAGCGGATCACAGAGTAAAGTAACAACAGTGACAGAAAAAACTGTTTTTACAAACATGATCATTTTTATTGGTCTGATTTCAGTTATCAAGAATGACTGCAGTCAAAATAGATGTCTATAGTTAGACACAACAGCATTATTCCAGTCAAGCACACACCGTGAGCGTCAGTCACGCGAGGACACAGGAGTCAGACGTGCTTCGTTCAGTCTGTGTTGTGTTTAGTGCCGTTAATTCAATCTCAGCCCATAATAGATTGTGTAAAGCTTGGATATATAATGATGGCGAAGTCTTGAAGCTGTGCCGTCCATGTCACCTACAGAAAACAACCGCATTTTATTTTATTTGACAACTTTGTTTAGGGATGCTCGATATATCGGTATCAGCCAATATATGTTCATTTTTATTGTTCTATCAGCCTGATAAGAAAATTCGGCCAATATATATATTAAAGTCGATAAATAATGTATTATTTCTTTCAGCTGAGACACTTTAGATGTGCAGTGTTCAATATGATGGTTTTGAATTGCTTGAAATATGATTGGAATCACTTCAAAAAAGCAAAATACAGTAAAGTTGATCTTGCACAGCACAAATCTGTCATATCGGCTACATACAATTATAATGAGAACATCATTATAATTGTGTGTTTGGGATATGGCTTTTAGTGGTGAGACTTTTGTTTTTGTAATCAGGCTCTCAAAATTATATAAAAATTTGGATTTAGATTTATCGGCCAATATATCGGTCATCGGCTTTCAAATATAAAGAATTATCGGTTATCGGTATCGGACAAAATTTTCATATCAGTGCATCCCTAACTTTTATATGTGATTAAGAAGAGATAAATTGATTCTCAATCCTTAATTGTTAATTCAATGAAAACAATAGCATGTTGTTTTGGACGACATTAATGAACAGATATATGACACTTACATGTTGAAGAGCACAGGCAGCGTTTGAGCATGAGTGCATCACCTAAACCAGAGATCATAAGAGATCATAAGCTTTCTATAAAACAAAATGCATTCAGACGTGAAAGTAGTGTGGTTGCTTGTAGTCTCTGACTCCTTCAGTGTATGTTAGGGCTGCACGATTAATCGCAATTTACATGTAATCGTACTTAAACTGATTTGGCTTATCACGATTTTGAAATAGTAAAGTCTGTGATTATTTGTTATGTGCAGCTTGTCAGTGAAGCACGGCTCAGTAAACGCTGCTCACTCTGAAAGCACTGCGAGTTTGAGGCGCTTTAACGTGCATTTGAAAAAGCAACACGCGTCAAACATCTTTCCAAACATGAGAAGCATTTATGAACCTCTTGTCCAACAAAAGACAACATTTAATAACACGCTTTAACTCCAAACTCACTTCATAACAACAGTTGAGCTCGTCATTCTGTGAGATGATGCGCTTCTTACACAGAATAAGGCAGTCGTGTGTTCGAATGCAGTCGAATGACAAGTGTTGTACTTCTGTGGGGCATATGTGGTGTGTGTGTGTGAGACTCCCTCTGGTGTTCAGAGGGATATGTGGTGTGTGTGTGAGATGCCCTCTGGTGTTCAGAGGGATATGTGGTGTGTGTGTATGTGGTGTGTGTGTGAGATGCCCTCTGGTGTTCAGAGGGATATGTGGTGTGTGTGTGTGTGTGAGAGACGCCCTCTGGTGTTCAGAGGGATATGTGGTGTGTGTGGTGTGTGTGTGTGTGTGAGATGCCCTCTGGTGTTCAGAGGGATATGTGGTGTGTGTGTATGTGGTGTGTGTGTGTGAGAGACGCCCTCTGGTGTTCAGAGGGATGTGTGTGTGTGTGTGTGTGAGAGAGAGACCCTCTGGTGTTCAGAGGGATGTGTGGTGTGTGTGAGAGCGCCCTCTGGTGTTCAGAGGGATAAGTGGTGTGTGTGTGTGTGTGTGTGCTCGTGTTTATATTACATTGTGGGGACCAAATGTCCCCACAAGTATAGTAAAACCTGAAATCACCTACATTGTGGGGACCAGCCAGCGGTCCCCATGAGGAAAACAGCGTATAAATCACACTAAGTAATGTTTTTTGAAAATGTAAAAATGCAGAATGTCTCCTGTGATGGGTAGGTTTAGGGACAGGGGCAGTGTAAGGGGACAGAATATACAGTTTGTACAGTATAAAAACCATTACGCCTATGGAGAGTCCCCACAAAGATAGCGAACCAGACATGTGTGTGTGTGTGTGTGTGTGTGTGTGTGTGAGAGAGCGCCCTCTGGTGTTCAGAGGGATGTGTGTGTGTGTGTGAGAGAGACACCCTCTGGTGTTCAGAGGGATAAGTGGTGTGTGTGTGTGTGTGAGAGAGAGCGCCCTCTGGTGTTCAGAGGGATATGTGGTGTGTGTGTGTGTGTGTGTGTGTGTGATGCCCTCTGGTGTTCAGAGGGATAAGTGGTGTGTGTTTGTGTGTGTGTGTGTGTGAGCGCCCTCTGGTGTTCAGAGGGATATGTGGTGTGTGTGTGTGTGAGCGCCCTCTGGTGTTCAGAGGGATATGTGGTGTGTGTGTGAGCGCCCTCTGGTGTTCAGAGGGATATGTGGTGTGTGTGTGTGTGAGCGCCCTCTGGTGTTCAGAGGGATATGTGGTGTGTGTATGTGAGCGCCCTCTGGTGTTCAGATGGAGCATGTACTACTGATCAGCCGCTGCACTGACAAACTGCGCATAAAATAATCGCAGCCTTTGCCAAATCGCATGCGGTTTCATTGCGATTACCATGCAGCCTTAGTGTATGTCTGTGATGTTTGCTCCTGTTTTATCGCACTAGTAGTAATAGTGACGCTTGCCTCCCCTTTGAGTCGTACCTCCTTTTCCCGGCCAGAACTGAGTTGAGGTATTTCTTGGCCGCCATCTGTTTGCGGTAGCGGCTGTAGTTATCGGTGAAGACGGCGTCTGAGTGACGTTTCACAGGCGTCTGGTCCACACCCAGCTCATCACTACAGCAGACACGAGAACATCAACATCTTATTATTAACAGCTTCATTGAATCAGCCACACAACAGATGCTGCATTATGTTTAGCACATTCATCAGTTTGACATCTATCATCTATTTTATGAACATCTTTTGTCAAGTCACCTTTATTAATAAAGCGCTTTTTACAATACAGATAGTTTAAAAGCAGCTTTACAATAGCCGCGTTTCCATTACCCTTCAAATTGCGCAAATTGAAAATACGCCCAATGGAAACACGTCAATTTCGCAAAAAATTCCATTTAACGTAAAAAAGTTTTTACGCTCGCTTGAGGGAGTTTATCAGGCAAATAAATATTTCGGAGTTTTTGTGCATTTACAGTCACCTGACGTAGATGGCGCGTGTGATTGGACAGAATACGAGACAAAAGAATGACAGGAATACTGGATTCTAAACCTCAAAGAAACGCCACAAGCAAAAGATTGAAGCAGAAATGAGGAGAAACACCAGAAACTCCTCACCAGAAGCTCACAGTATAAGAGTCTTTCCTTGCCATTAATCACACGCCTCCTTCGGTTAATAATAATGGCTGGGATATACATAAACCTACCAACATCCGTCGCCATGATTTTTGGAATGACTTTTTTGGGAAAAAAATCACGTTCTAGTCGCATAACATCGGTTAAAGGAAACGCCGTCATTCGTAATAGTTTTTTGTCGACATTTAGAAAAAATCGCAAAGGTTTTGCACAAATCTGTAATGGAAACGCGCCTAGGGATAAATAATGCAACAAAGTTAGTTTCTAGAAGAACATAGCGTCACAGTGCAGCTTAAGTAAGTTCAGTGATGGTTCATTTTTGTTGTAAAAAGTTATTAATTTAGTTAATATATATATATATATATATATAGCCGCTCTGGAGAAAACCGTGATGTCATCGTCCAGCTCAGTTCAGTTCTCATATAATGGTGTCAATGCAGATCAGTAATATTGTTGAATATTAAATTAAGTGTCCCCAACTAAGCAAGACAAAAGCCAAAGGCGACATAAAACTCCATCAGTGACAGAATGGAGAAATAAACCTTGTGAGAAACGAAGTATGTGTATGTACAACAGTGTATGATTATGATTCAGGCATATCAGGTCAAAGGTCAGATTGGATTCGGTTCTTATGTTCTCTTTACCTGACTCTCTTTGCAAGTAAAGACTCCAGATACTCTTTCGCAGACAGTTGTCCGAGCAGTTTGCTGTATCCGCTTGTGAAAAGCCCATCAGCGTGTCTGGATGGTCTAAAAGCAATACAGATAAAAAAAAAAACTTTTTATTGGATTGTAAAAGGGTGCTTTCTCGTAAACTCAAAGTTGTTTGTCCCCACGAAAGATCATCTTCATCATCATCATCATCATCATCAACAGGTTTACAGCTTCAGTCTTTCCTCTGGAAATAGGTCTATAATATTTTTACGAGAGTAAACGCAGCTGTGATTGCACGCACCTCTGGACGGGGTTTGCGAGTTCATACAGGAGTTTATACGCCTCGAGATCCTGGAGAGACGGGTCTCTCGTCCAGTCGTCCTCGCCGCCGTCATCCACAGCGCCTGGTCTGCACAACAATTAAGATGCAAAAGACAAATTATCTTCTTTACGCAAAGAAAATACGATTGGGATTTTTGACATGTGTATGAAACTTTGCAATATTTATTCATAATATAATTTAAGAGTGAATCCTGCAAAGAAATGTCCAGGTCATATTTCTCCTCAAATCCAATAGAAAGAAGCCAATATTATTTTTTGCATTGTAGCATTACTTTCTTGGCAATTAAACCCATTTTATAACAAAATTCTCATTACTGAAATGCATATATATATATATATATATATATATATATATATATATATATATATATATATATAAAAAATGCAATAATAATGCAAATTTTTTATAAACATTGCCATTAAAATATAACATTGTAAAACGAACCATAATGATAAATAAATATGCTTCATATGGATTAAATTATATTTAAAGAATATATAAATATATATATATATATATATATATATATATATATATATATATATATATATATATATATCATTGGCATGAAAATAATGTCACAACACAATACAAACCTATAATGATATTAAAATGGGTTTCACTTTAAATAATTTCTATGAATTTCTATTTAAAGAAAGTATAATATATATATATATGGCAAATTTTAAATATATGCTGATTCAGTTTTTTTAAATAGAAATTGCCATGAAAATAACACAACACAAAAGAAACCGATAATAAAATAGGTTTCATTTGAACTAATTTATATTTAGAAAATGTATAAATGATATTTAAAACAACAAAGTACTTAGCCTACTGTTTTTCCATATTATTTTGGGGTGAAATTAATTTGATTTAATTTTATAATACAATATTATATACAATGAATATATAATACAATAATAAACATATGATACAATAAAATATACAATAAAACACTCTACATTAATCTTAATATATATATATATATATATATATATATATATATATATATATGAAAATAATAAGTGAAAATAATTTGGTTTAATTTTATAATATAATATTGTGAAAAAAGCATTACATGAATCTTGATTAAATCCGTCTGATTGATCATAGGATTTCTCAACAACACCTGCACCTTCTCGAACTGTACCGTCTGCCTGGTTCCATGACGTGACAAGCCGTTTGTTACCGCGTACAAGTTTAATTGTTTGTTTGTTTTTGCATCAAGTTTTTTGTAACATTCTATTTACACCAATAACAATAAATGGTCTTTGGACAAAGTGGATCAACTATATCAAGCTATATCCAGCTCAGCCAACAGTAGCAAACAGCTCAAGGTGCTCAAAGGAAAGGGCTACTACAAGCATGTAATAGCTGCAGAGATGTGTGTGTGTGTGTGTGTGTCACCTGATGTCTGTGTATGCAGAGATGGCCGGCAGCGCGAGGGTCCGGCAGCAGAAAACCCCACAGACGGCCATCAGGAGGAGCGTCTGAAAGCTCAGCCAGATCATGACTTCTGCAGATGTGCAGGTCACAACACACATCTGCATTACACTCAGTGTTCACACTCACTATCAACCTGTCAGACGTGAGTGTTTGTCCTTTTAGCATAACTGGCACTTGATAAAAAAAAAACGGTAATAAATCTTTTTTTCAATATTAACATTTTAAATTAAAGTTGCCATTTTAAGCACCTTTTAGCTTTTTTCAGTTCATTTTAATGAGTAACAAATGCACTTGTAAAACTATTTTTGTAATTAAACTAAAACATGCTTATGTTTTGGTCAAAAATATGGACAAAAACCCAACCTAGATTAATTTAATCCAACAGTTTGGTTTGTCTAGATTTGACCCAAACATTGGGTTGAAACAACCCAGCATTTTTTTAAAGAGTGATATGAATGTTTAAAGTGTGCTCGATATAATAGGAACTCACCGTCAGGATGTTTTCCCAGCTGGTTGTATATGATCTCTGACTCCTGTACGGATGAAGAATAGTTTCCTCAGCGCTGTTCCCGTCGTCTGTCTCTCTGTCTCCCGAACGCTCGCTTTTATACACCTGATCATTCCCGTTCCTGAAGAAGTCTCCGCGTCTGTCCTGCGTCACGCCGGTCCCGGTGGGATACACCCATATGGATGGTGATCTGGCGGCCAAACATAAATTGGGTTTCTCGGAAAGATTTGTTATTGCTGACTCATTTTTATTTTGTTTTAATTTATTTTATAATACTTAAACGGCATTCTGCATGTTTTTGGCTGTGATTTGCTGTGACTTCTTATATGTGAAATGTTTGCCTTTGGGAAGTCAGATGTTGATGTTTCAGAGTTCTGGACGGGTTAAGACGTGGTAATTGGGCATCTTCATTAGATTGGGAAAGGTATGACGTGATGTGTGTTGAATCAGGGTCATTATAGAAGCATCGGTCAATCATATTACAGAATTCTGCAGGTCTGCTGATCTAATATTACTGCACGATATTTCTCCACCCGCACTGTATTCAGGTCAGTGTACAGTACAACAGGTCATCTCAGGTCTGGATCTTAACAACATAAATATAGAACACAAATATACACGAAGAAATTCATAATTGATTACATTAATAAATGCGTTGATTTTTATGATTGCCCATGCAACGCCTGTTTCCAGGGTGTTTGTACTGTGTTTGTTTATAGTGCATTCCTACGGTGTGTGGTTGCTAGGGTCTTCTGGTTGGTTGCTAAGTCTCTTTGATATTCTGGTCTGTATTGACAGGTATTTAATTACAATAATGCATTATATCCATGATAATTTTTTTTCAAATAAAAATTATCTTGGAAATAATGTCACAATGCAAGATGAATCCATAATGATAGGTTTCATTTAAATTACATTATTATAATTCAATACAATTATTATTTATCCATGTTATTTTGGGGTGATTAAAAAATGTGTATAATTTTTTTTTGTAAATTATGAAAATAATTAGGTTTTATTCATAATATAATATTATGAAAATACTACTAATTAATCTGAATTAAAAAAACATTTTGTTAACTCAATTATAGATAATATCTGTACATTTATTGTGTTTTATGGAACTTAACAACATAAATATAGAACCAAAATATGCACATTGAAAATGATGTAAGTGATCACATTAATAAATGTATTAATTTCTATCAAGCGGCAACCTTCCCGTCTCTCTCTTGAAGCCAACACTGCAAAAAGTAGTTTTGGTCTATATAGATAATTTTGCCTTTCATGACGACTGTGAGAGGGGTGAATTTTTTTATAATTCGTCTGTTTAAATAATATTAACCCTTAAAGTTCTGCATAATTAAGGGCGTGGCCACTTGAGTGACAGGTGGATTGCCGCTGATGTCACTACTAGCCGTTCCTCCGCTATCCTGTAGCGTAACGTCACCTTTATACTTGCCCATGCAAAGCCTGTTGCCAGGGTGTTGCTATAGTGGTCCAAGTGTTTATAGTGCGTTGCTATGTGGTTGCTAGGGTGTTCTGGTTGGTTGCCAGTGTCAGTGATATTCCGGTCTGTATTTACGGGTCAGGTGTCGTTCTTTCGCATGTCTTCACCGTCAGCATGTGAGCGGTACAGCGAGCGGCTCTGGGTTTCTTGCAGTGATGTGGGTCTGTGAGTTTGTAACGACCCTCTGAGGACTTCATTTCCTGCGGACCGTCAAACCAGACCATCAAACCAGAGCTGGAAATTAGCCACTAATTATGAAGGTTCTAATGATGTTCTTTGATGAAAGAAGTTTATCTTTTGTATGAAAAACATTTTGCTCTTTATGTGGAGCATCACCGTTTTTTTTGTAGTTTGCTGCTTTCTTCTTGTACATTTATCACTAAAGGATCAAGTTAGGATTAAAAGTGTTATACAGAATCTGAAGAACCACTAATGAAACATCAACAACTCTTTGAATCAACGAAGAACCATAATCATAATAATAAGGACGTAAACTGCTCTAAAGAACCATTGATGTGTGTATTTTCTTTCTTTACGTGGCATTTGTATGTCCACCTATTATTTGAAATCAAAGTTATTTTGCATATGAATAATTGATGATCCGTATATTTCATGGATCATCAAATTCTGTAAAATGACTATTATGTTTTTTAAGCTTTTAGACAAAATATAGACGTTGACTTTTTGCATTTGTGTGGTTCAATAGCACATGATTGACCTTTACCAACCTAATGAAGAAAATAATCAAGTGCACATAAAGTGAAATTAGAGATGCATCGATATGAACATTTTGGGCAATACCGATAACCGATAATTCTTTATATTTTAAAGCCAATAATCAATATATTGTCCTATAAAACTAAATCCGAGTTTTTATATCATTTTTAAGAGCCTGATTACAAAAACAAAAGTTAAACTCCATGTCCCAAACACACAATTATAATGATGTTCTCTTTATGATTTTTTATGTAGCCGATATGACAGATTTGTGCAGACTTTACTGTATTTTCCTTTTTTGAAGTGATTCCAATCATATTTCAAAACCATCATGTTGAACAGTGCATCTGAAGTGTCTCAGCTGAAGGAAATAATACATCATTGATCGGCTTTAATTTTTTTTAATGGGCCGATAACGATAACATTAAAAAGAACACAGGTGAAACTCGAAAAATTATAATATCGTGCAAAAGTATTTCAGTAATTCAAATTAAAAGGTGAAACTAATATATTTAGTATATATAATGATTATACTTTTCAGAGGGCCGACATTTCTGTATTTAAATTTTAAAATCCTTTTTTTTTTTTATTGATTTCATGTAATATTCTAATTTTCTGAGATTTTGAATTTGGGGTTTTCATAAGCCATAATCATCAAAATGATAACTTTTGCACGATATTCAAATTCTTCGAGTTTCACCTGTACACCGTTTCACCGAGACAGTGGCTGATATATCATGCATCTCTAAGTGAAAGTAATTCATCAAAGCGTGTCTTTGGTTTTCGGTCATCTTTAGCTGTGAGCATTTGTGATTTGTCTTGTTTAGATTTGAACCTTGTGACGAATGATACATCCATATCACAGACAGACGGCGAGCGACTCGATCGTGATCTGATATAAAGGGCAGTGTGTGTGACATTTGAACTCGTGCTTCGTCTTATTGGCTGAGAGGCTTCCCCGGCTCTCGATAGACAGTTTGATATATGACATCTAGACGAGACGGGTCCACATTTGTCTTCCCACAACACAGCTATTGTTCTTTGTGTATAGTTTAATTTCCAATTTTTATAGCCAGCCTGCGTATTAAAAGTTTGACTCAGTATGACGTGGTGAATGAATCAGGCCATATAATCACTCTGATATCCTCCATCACTTTATATACTCTACCATTCAAAAGTTTGAGGTCAGAAAATTAATACTTTTATTCAGCAAGGACGCATTAAAGTGATGAAACATGACTTTTATAATGTTACAAATGATTTCTTAGTCAAATAAATGCTTTCTATTAATCAAAGAATTTAACAGTATCAATACATTAAGCTGTTTTCAACATTGATAATAATCATAAATGTTTCTTGATCATCATATTATCCTGATTTCTGAAGGATCATGTGACACTGAAGACTGGAGTAATGATGCTGAACATTCAGCTTTGATCACAGGAATAAATCACAGTTTACTATATATTCACATAGAAAACTGTTATTTTAAATTGTAATAATATTTCACAATACTTTTTGGAATTATTTGATCAAATAAATATATAATTTGTGAGTTTTTTTTTCAGGAACATCTTTACTGACCTCAAACAAGATCTGTTTTCTTTTGGGAGCAATGCATGTTTATGCGCTGTGGTTTTTCACATTCATATCATTCATTGTTTACCTATAAAATGCATCCGCTCCCTCAAACCCACATCAGCTGTTTTACTGCGGTTATAAAGCCATTGAGCCGGAGTCACAGTGCTTTTCTCCTTGCGATATGTTGTAGACTTTGTAGCAGCCGACTTTAATATGCACTTAAATGGACCACAGGGCTGTTTCGGTTTACATCGTATATATTATATAGTGTCCTGCCTGTTCCTGTTTTTGGCGACATTAGTCTGAAATTGCATTAAATTTATGTCTGTCGGATGAGCACTTTTCTGCATTTCCTCACTGATCGTCTTGTTTTGACAAGAAAACTCGGTAGCAGTTCCTGGATGTGCCGTTCATGTCGGGGTCATCTGTTGCTCACATCAACACGACTGTAATTACACTTCATTAGGAATAATGAGATACTCCTGAAGAGTCCATCAGCGTGGCTGCCTTTGGAAGAGCATCTATACTCATATTCCTTTTTACAATATGCATTATAACTGTGCATAGTGTGGATTATACTTCTTACAAACTATATTTGTTTGCACCTGCACCAGAATGCAATGCACCTGACGTGACTTTCCACTTTTAGTGCGATCAAATTAACCGGAAGTAATAATGAAATCTTGTTTTTATTTCACAATTCTGACTTTTTTTTTTTTCTTGCAGTTGCAAGTTTATATCCAGCAACAAAAAAATGTTAACTGTGGGATTTAAACTCATAAAGTTCCATTTTTCCCCTCACGGTTTTTCGCAAGTTTTTGTCTTGCAATTCTCAATTTAATTGTGAGATAAAAAGATGCAATTACCTTAGTTTTTTTATGTTTTAATTCTGTGGTGAAAACAAGTTTCTATAGAAATCAGCTGTGATTCTTAATATCTCCTTTTGAACAGAATTGTTTTAAAGGGGTTGTGACATAAGAAATTAAATTTGCCTTGGTATTTTGACATAAAAGAGATCTTTGTTCCAATAAAACATCCTGCAAGTTTCATAGTTTAAATGTCCTCCTGATTATCAAAGCATCTATTTAATCAAAAACAGCTCCTTTGGAAACTACAGGATTTGTGACGTCACACAGAGAAATACATTTGCATATGCCCGCCTCCAGAGCGAGACATCGACCAATAGTTACACATCATCACACCATAGGCTCCGCCCACTGCCGTTCAGTCGCTTAATTGATGACATTTGCTGGACGTGAGAGTCAAGTCAGAAGCAAATATAAGCACTTACGCTGTAAACACAATACGCTGATTTCACGCAGACGTTATTTTGAAATCGAGAGTCGCGAATGCGATGGCGTATTGTTGTGTTAAATGTAGAAATTAGTTATTATAAAACTGTACACACATTTCTTTCATACTTTAGACTATATAGTGAAATTCTTTTATAATTTTTTTTTATATATATATATATAAAATTCAGAAAGTAAAAAAAGAAGCAGGAACGAACTATATACATATCCTATATTGGATATTAACATCCAATAGTGTGTATCTTTACTCCCGGGGTTCTTCCCACCGGAGCTTCACTTTCCATTTCAAAATGGCGGCTGCGTGAAATCAGCGTATAGCAATTGGGCGTTGATACGGTTTAGTATGCAGTGACATTAGCCAATCACAACAGTGGCCGTTTACTGACACGCCTTAAAGGAGCCGCGCCTTAAAAACTGATCATTTCAGACACAGGCTCAGGTTGAAGAAATAATTTTTCTGCTTATACATAAGTTTTTTTGCACAAAAAAACGTAATCAACATTATATGTCATGACCCCTTTAAAAACTGCAAAACATATTGTTCCTTGCAACCGTTTAATGTAGCTAAAGTCGTCTTTTTTTTTTTTATCTTTGGTTTTTGAGGATGTTTTTGAGGTCACACATCCAGTTCAAGTTGATATCTGTTTAATTTGTTTGTCTGGACACAACCTTTGACATCAACAACAAAAAATATGGTAAGCTCTCTTTTTAAAGGCGATAATCATATTCATCCTGCTGTCTGAACTGTGATCCATTATGCGGTTGGTTGCATTTTATTACCTGCATTTGGCATTATGTTCCCAGTTTAAAATCATGATGGATTGATTGTGTTCCTCACTGAGGGTTGTGGGATTGAATTATTGCGCCAACTAGTGGTGAACATTTGCAATAGATATTTTTGAAAGGGAGTACATAGTGTTGACATCTTTATTAAATGTTAGAAAATGAGGTTTATTGACAGAGGGAGTTTGTTTGTGCTTATTGTAAGCAATGGAAGGAACCAAAACATGAAAACATTAAAGATGTTCATGAACAGCTGCCCTCATGAATGCCTTCATCCATCGGTCCACGTCGTGTCTTCTCCACGTTATTGGCAGTAAAGGTCATACTTCAGTCTGGCTCCCAGTTTTGTCCCAGATAGTTTGTCTTGGAAGAGCTCATCCATCTGTTTACTCTGGACGTCGGAGAAATGATTCTTCCAGTCGCCCACCTCACCTGACAGAAGACAGATCACAGATCAATCTGTTCATCTCTATCTATCTATCGTTCTATCTATCCTTCTATCTATCTATCGTTCTATCTATCCATCGTTCTATCTATCGTTCTATCTATCGTTCTATCTATCTATCGTTCTATCTATCGTTCTATCTATCTATCGTTCTATCTATCGTTCTATCTATCGTTCTATCTATCTATCGTTCTATCTATCGTTCTATCTATCGTTCTATCTATCGTTCTATCTATCGTTCTATCTATCTATCGTTCTATCTATCGTTCTATCTATCGTTCTATCTATCGTTCTATCTATCGTTCTATCTATCTATCGTTCTATCTATCGTTCTATCTATCGTTCTATCTATCGTTCTATCTATCGTTCTATCTATCTATCGTTCTATCTATCGTTCTATCTATCGTTCTATCTATCTATCGTTCTATCTATCGTTCTATCTATCGTTCTATCTATCTATCGTTCTATCTATCGTTCTATCTATCGTTCTATCTATCGTTCTATCTATCGTTCTATCTATCTATCGTTCTATCTATCGTTCTATCTATCGTTCTATCTATCTATCGTTCTACCTATCTATCTATCTATCGTTCTATCTATCTATCGTTCTCTCTATCGTTCTTTCTATCAAATATATCTCTGTCAAATATAGTTAAAATTAGGTAAAATATCATTATATATATTTTAGAGATATAAATCACCCATCCATACAGTATTCCAAAGTTTGGAAACATTCATATTTTTAATGTTTTTGAAAGAAGTCTCTTATGCTCATTAATCCTGCATTTATTTGATCAAAAATACAGAAAAAAACATTTAATGTAATTTATCATTAATGAATTTGGGGTTTTCATAAGCTGTGAGCCATAATCATCAAAATGATAACTTTTGCACGATATTAAAATTTTTCGAGTTTCACCTGTGTATATATATATTGAGAAATATAAAAAAATATTGAAGTACTGTATAAATTGACCAGCCCTTCTTCTCAGATGTTTCTCCTCAATATTTGATTTGAACTCAAACATTCCTCCTCATATTCTCAAAAGATCTGGCTGTGATCTGCAAACATTTTTTACTCCGTACTCGAGGATTTTAAAGGAGAATCATTAAAGTTACGTAATCACGTAGATCTGAAGTCCATCTTTTACCTTTTCTGAAGAAGATGTTGCCGAAATTGCCATGAGATTTCTGCGAGTTTTCCACCATAGCGTTGAACGTGCTTTCTCCAGCGATGCTGCGGATCTGCTCGTCCGTCAGAGGAAGCTTGAAGAACTCCGAGACTTTCTTCACTCCTTCTGGCAAGTTCTGCATGAACCGCAGAAACCTTAAAACTCAGACTGGCAGCAATAACAGTCTTCGCAGGTTTAAAAGTCTTGACGTCAGATTTAACCTGATTTACTTCATAAAGGTTGTATCAGTGATTTCAGGCCCAAAAATAAATGATCACATTCATCTAATCTTTCCTAACGATCCGCTAGCTGCCCGCCCCATAAGCATGCCGTCCAAAAACCGCGTCTCTGTAGGCAGCCTAGGCTCTGAGATCTGCACACAAAAACACATGGGTACACCACCACTCAAAACCAAAATAAACAGTGTTCCAACCAAGCGGCAACATTCTAATCTGAAACATGAAGCCTACCCGGAAGTGCGAAAAACTGCAATACATCGAAACTCCTCTAGGGGCAGGTCCCAAAAGGGAGCAAATGTCCATAGACCCCCATGTTAAAATGTACGTTTTCACAGCATAAACTCATGTTTTTACAGGTCGGTCCCATGGACTTTTATTGTATTTTTCGATAGGCTCCGAGTGCCTGACGACTGTGAGGGGGTGAATTTTTTTCTAACTCGTTAGTTTAGATCGTATTTAGATATAAAATGTATGACAAATAAGGTCGGTTAACTTTGATTGACAGCTGATAACGGGCTGCGCCGAGTGAAATGTGACGTCTGGGCCATGATCTGACACACACATCACACCACCTCTGTATCCTTTCTGAACATTTGTATTTTTGATTTCCCAAGATTTTGCATGATGGCGCCGCCCACACCCCCCATAAACGGCCTCAAAACCGCTCTTCAGAAAGTCTATGGGTGACGTCACAGACGCTGTGTCCATATTTTTTACAGTCTATGATTCCAACCAAGGATTAGGGCAAGGGAATACCGTGTGCGTGAATGAACGTTTTTTTTTTTATGATGCACGAAACGGGAGGGAGGGGCGAGCTAACTTGGTTTGTTTGGGATCTCGCTTCAAACACAAACAGAAGTGACGTCACCCACAATCGCTGATACAACCTTTAATACACAACTGATCCAGTGCACAATTATCAGTCGTCATGATCAGGAATATTCGTTTAACTTATAAATGATAAAAACCTGTTTCAGATCCTCGTACATCACGATCATCACGTTTGGGTCGTCTAGACGTTTCTCCCAGGCGAGAGCGTGATCGAAGTAAGATCCCCAGGCAACTGGAGAGGAGACGCAAATAAACATTATTACTAAATCATTTTATTAAATAATGTTTCACTTTTGTGGTTGAGTGTTTTTCCCACCTTCACCAGCCATGAAGTCGGAGAAGAACTTGTCCCACGACTCGGCGCTGGGCAGAACCGGGTTTTTGTTCATGAAATGGAAGTAAGAGACGAGTGTGTCTTTTGGGTTTCTGAACACCACCAGAATCTGAAAACAGACATGTCAAAATCTGCCATGAGGAGATTAGATGAGGGAAAAGAGAGAGAGAGTGTGTGTGTGTGTGTGTGTGTGTGTGTGTGTGTGTGTGTGTGTGTGTCAGTATTTGTGTGTGTGAGTGTTCAAACATTCAAAAGTTTGGGGTCGATTAGATTTTTCGCTCACCAAGGCTGCATTTATTTGATCAAAAATACAGTAAAAATAGAAATATTGTGAAATATTATTACAATTTAGCATAGCTATTTTCTATGTAAATATACAGTAAAGTGTAATTTATTCCTGTGATCAAAGCTGAATGTTCATCATCATTACTCCAGTCTTCAGTGTCACATGATCCTGCAGAAATCAGGATAATATGATGATTTGATGATCAAGAAACATTTATAATTATTATCAATGTTGAGAACAGTTGTTGAAACCGTGCATTTATTTCAGGATAAAAAGAGCCTTTTTTTTTTTGATGAATAAGACTAAGAGTTCAAAATCTTTTGTAACATTATACATGTCTTTACTTTACTTCTTACTGTAAAATCTGTACTGGACACCAAACCTTTGAACGATTGAACCATTGTACAGTATAAATCACTTCCTGGTGAGTTTTTGCACTAATGGTATCTAGTGTCACATGACCTCTGTAATGTGATTCAAAGTTCTCTCGTTGTCTCTGACCTTTGGTTTCTTAGTAAAGAAAGAGGCAGGCATGATGTCAGGGTGCAGATGAGTTCCCAGAAGCCTCGGCGTGGGCATTTCAGACAGTTTCTGTGGGTCAAACAGTGTGAAACTGTAATATTACACATGCTGTGAGGTTTTGTGTTCAGATTAGATTGTTTGTGCTGTCACTGACCTCTTGAACATCTGGAGGTAAAAACTCAACCAGAGGAGGCCTTTCAGGCGGCTTCTCATCTTTCCCAGTGGAAGCATTCACGATTTTCCGCAAAACTGCCACCATCCAGTTAAACCCTGTAGGAGATCAATTACAAGCAGATTCAGTGGAGAGAAAGATTTATCAGTTTATTTATAAGTTTATACGTTTATCTCCATGAGAGAAGCAAGAGAGCGTTTGGGGTTGGTTCGATTTTCCGCTCACCAAGGCTGCATTTATTTGATTAAAAACACAAACAATACAGTAAAAATTTTGAAATATTTTTACAATTCAACACAGCTGTTTTCTATGTGAATATACAAAAAATTTATTTCTGTGATCAAAGCTGAATGTTCATCATCATTACTCCAGTCTTCAGTGTCACATGATCCTTCAGAAATCACTCTAATATGGTGATTTGATGCTCAAAAAACATTTATTTATATATATATATATATATATATATATTATCAATCTTGAAAAGAGTTGTCGACACTTTTTTTTTCAGGATTCTTTGATGAATAGAAAGTTCTATTTCATTTATTTGAAATAGAATATTTTGTAACATTATAAATGTCCTTACTGTCACTGTTGATCAATTAAATGCATCTTTGCTGAATAAAAGTATTGATTTCTTTTACCCCCCCCCCCTCTCCAAAAAGAAAAAAAAATCTTCCTGACCCCAAACTTTTGAATGGCAGTGTAAAATGTTACAAAAGATTATATTACAGATAAATGCTGTTGTTTTGTGTATTCATCAAATAATGAAAACATTAACAAACTTAACAATCCCAAACTTTTGAATGGCAGTGTATATACACACACACACATTTTTGGTGCACATTGTAAAACCCCATTACGTAACTTGTCACATTCATAACAGTGTGATCATTTTCTGTGTGCACAGTTTGTAAAGACCCGCTCTACTGTAAACACAGTTCAGCGCACCGGTTAGGGTTAGTTTCACGAATGCACAGAATTGCTTCAGTCTTCAGTGTCCAGAATTGCAGCTGGAGTCGTGTTGACATTGAGCAGAAGTCACTCATTATTACGTAAGAACTGCAAACGTGTGCCATGCTTTCCAGAGTATCAGGTCACGTGATCCGGATTTGTGTAAAAGAGGATCTATTATTCTTTTCTTCCATGTTCATCGTTCCTTCAGTGTGTAATGTTCCAGTTTGCTCATTAAAAAAAGTTCCAAAGTGCTTCTCTATATCAGTGTCAGTGTTTCTGAACTCTCTGAAACGCCTCCATTGTATCTTGAGTTTCTTACGGGAATGAACACGTCACAATATTCCTCATTATAATAATTAATACACAGAATAAAGGGGCGGGGCCTGGTTGAGTTAGTTAGTAGTGTGTTAAACTGGCGGTTATGGAAAGGGGCGGGACATTTCATAACCGCACTCGAAGCGCTCGACCAATCACAACACACTGATCCAGCCGACCAATCAGAGCACAGTGTGCTTTTCAGGAGGAGGGGCTTCATAGAGACAGGAAGTAAACAGAGCGTTACTGACAGACTGGGAAGAGAGGAGCCGCAACAATGGAGAATATGAGGAGAATAATCAACATTACAGCAGGAAAACCTGTTCTAGTAGAGCACAGAGCTCAACACTTTGTAAAAGGGCATAATACGTCCCTTTAAAGGGAACAATGTGAGTCTGTTATTTAGGAAAGTTTACTAGAGCAATGCACTCGATCAACGTGACAACTGAAAGTTATGTAACTGACATGTAACCCGACTCCACTAGCAGTCTTTGCCCTGAGTTGCACTATAGAGAAAGTAAAGCAAACTTGTTTCTGACGACCGTTTCACTCACCACATTTAGGGTACGCCACCAAGATGAGGTCGTCCTCTCTGGCCTCCAGCTCCTGTAACTTGTCCAGGGTCTCCGGCGGGCTGAGAATGGAGGAGTACAGGATTCCCTCTCGCTTATAAAGCTTGTCTTCATCCTTCATCTTCGCCGCTTTCTCCATCCTGGACTTCATATCAGTCATAGGTTGTGTTTGACTCATGTTTGCAGTCCTGGTGCTCGCCTGAGCTTCAGATTCACACATGGACACACACACACACAGAGAGAGAGAGAGAGTATTTATGAAGGACGGAGAATGTTGTAGATCCGCCCACATTCACAGGCTTGCGTGAGAAATGTTCATTTCCTCCACCGAGGGGCCGAGTCAACACAAGGGCCCGTGTCAATCTGAGTGTGTGTGTGTGTGTGTGTGTGTGTGTGTGAGACTGAGATTACACTAGCTAGTGTTCCTGAAAAGCTGGTTTGGCAGAAGTGAAAGCTAGTTTAATCTGTAGTCAGGTCATGTGCTCAGCGGCTGAACACACACTGAAACGTGAAGCTGTGAGGAAAAACTTTGCCTTTTTGCATTTATTAGATTCTATCATTTTTATTCACGCACTACACTTCGTTTACTTGCTATTTTCTGTCCTTTGATGTTTATCATAATAGTTTATTAGCCTGCATTATCCAGTTTGACATACCAGTATTGTTAATCTTTAAACTCTTTAATGTTTCTCATTGAGTGAATCTCATAAAAACTCTTTGATTTAAAATCAAGAAAATAGATCAATAGAATATATATATAAGTAAATACTTTTGATTTAAAAATTTAAATTTAAAAAAAAAAAAAAAAAAACATTAGTAAATGTTTAAATTAACATGAACTAATATTAATGAATGCTGTGGAAGTATTGTTCATTGTAAGTTCATATTGACTAATTTGAATAATATTAACAAATGTGACTATTGTAAACTGTTACCAAAATATGTGAATTAGCTTCCAGATAAGCAGCCAATCCCTCACTGAACTCTATTTATAACTTTATTTCCATCCTGTTCCTTTTATTGTCACTGTGTAAATAATCAAGTTAGAATGAAAGAAGTTTGTAACACAAGTATATTTCTTTTGATGAAGTTGCAGAATTCAACAGGTTGTTTGACGGTATCGTATGATCCTTGCATATATTCCTTATCACTGCTGCATGTGTTGTGAAATATTCATTTTATTGCTGCTGATTTGTAATATTATCCTGACATTATCATTTAGGCAGTGCAAGCATGATGTCAGCAGTTTCTGTGTGTGTGTGTGTGTGTGTGTGTGTGTGTGTGTAAAGGTGTGTGTGACCTTTAGATTAAATACAGTAGATGCTGCACCTTTACACTGATAGTCATTATACACCTGAACTTTGACTGCACTCGTTGAATCCGTTGTGCCGTCTGAGGATATTAGTTTTTTGTTTAAAGTTGTAGCGTGGATTAATTTGATAACATAATACGTTATCATGATAACTAACTCTCTTTAAAAAATAAACATAAAACAGCTGGCATCAAAATTAGCCACACTGCAGGCAAAGTGCTATTTAGTGCTTATCAATAATATTTAATACCTTAATATAGTTTATTTTAAATAAAACATCTCTCACGTTTCAGTGAGCTTTAAAAATAATTTTCTATTAATGTTTTTTTTTCTTTTTAGGACTCGCTTGGAAAGACACTAAAGATACAACCATAAAAACATTACCCAAAACATGTTAATACAAAATATTTATTTGACATGCATTTGTTTAGTACTTTTATCAAAACACTAAAAGCATGGGATGGAATTATTTATTTATAATAATTATATTATTATAAAACGATATGTGGAATTATTTTTTGTATTATATTATTGTAATTATGTAATTTATCTTATTTAAAAATTATATTTGGGATTTTTATATTATATATTATTAAAGTTTTGTGGAATTTGTATACTATTATTTATTATTCTATAATTATGGTCGCACTTTAGTTTAGGGTCCAATTCTCACTATAGCTCACTATTAACTATGACTGCTTATTAATAGTTAGTAGGTATTATAGGATGAAGGGATGTACATGAATATGATCATACAGAATAAGGCATTAATATGTGCTTTAAAAATTATAAGTACTAATAAACCGCCAATATCCTAATAATATGCACGCTAATAAGAAACTAGTTAATAGTAAGAATTGGACCCTACATTAATTATTTTTATGGAATTTATTTTTCATAATAATAAAGAATATACTTTGTCCATAACAGCAGTGTTGTAGTGTGTGCATGCAGCCAGTGGCCTCTAGATGTCAGTGTTGTTGTAGTCAGATTTATCAATGTTTTGTTCCCTGTTGTGATGTTGGGAACTCCCGGCCGGGATCACCATCCTCACAGCTTGAGTCAGCCACAGAAACAGTGATTAATACTCAGTGTTAGAGGCTTGTTCCAATCACTAAACCCTCAGTAATGAGCAGCAGGAATATAGTGATGTTGACTTGCACTCAATTGCATGATGCAAATTTTAGTTTTGTGAGCCATGCATTGATTTCCACCTTATATATATTATTTCACACACACATATATATATATATCAGCCAGACTTTCACCTTCTGCGTTCACCAGGGATGTGGCCTCCTATATCCTCCTAACCATGCCAGTTGAGTTACTTCCAGGTCATGTGACCGTCTCATAGTATACATCATGAGCATGTCATAGTGCTCATGCAGGCATGCTGAAGGATGCGTTGCGTTTAATCCTCTCTTTGGGAATTATCAGGGTATTTTCCATCTGCCGGAGCTGGAGGAGCAGCCAGTGTCTGAAGCAACCGATAAGCAGCTTTGAGAAGGAGGGGACTGAAAACAACCGTCCATCTCACATTTACCATAGTACAGACCAAGATGAAAATATATTTATAAAGGTGATTGATGCATTCCAGTTTACTTTAATCTGGTTTAAAGTCGGCGTGAAACAGACGTTGCACTAGTCTTTTTTTCCCTATTGTGCCTGATATGCGAGTGAGTGGGCGGGGCTTGATTGTGTCTGTAAGGAATTGATTGGATGGTTGTGGTTTGCTATTGGCTGATCTCATGTGAGTGACAGGTTATAGCCCCGCCCACATCATCAGAGAGGAGAAGAGATGCTGAAGAGGAACTTATTCTGAGTCAAGATTACCAGGAACATCAATTCAACACAATAATGATGATGTGCACCGATAAATCATTTAGAATAAATACTGTAATATTGCATTTATTTATTTATTTATTTCATGGTGACTTTGAGTGGCTGATATGTTGATTTTGCATGAAGATTATGTGATATATTTAAGTGGATCTGAATCTTGATCTGTATCTTTAAAAGGACAATAATGCATATATTGCTCCTTATGTGCCTTAAAGGTGAAGTGTATTGTGTGGATGTTAAAATCCCTTCTTGTATCTCAGTTTTTAAGATCAGTAAGGCATTTGTACAGTAGGTAGGTATTTTTCTAAGCAATCTGATAAATTTGCACTGAATGAGAACTTTTATTAGACCACTTTTAATCTGTAGACATCATTTTAAACAGATCAGTCAAATTTAACTTGAAATCAATGTTTAGTGCAAATCAATAGACGATATCGATCTGGCTGTGAGACTATAGTTTGAGTAAATCCATGACACACATTGACATTACAGTACAGAACGGCTGTTTCAGCATATTATCCTGAACATTGTATAAGCATTCGTCAGGTGTAAACATCACATGCTTTCGATATTCCCGGCAAAAACGACCGAGACCTTCAAATTAACATCTACAGGCTTTCATGCACACAACATACATTGTCCACACATTGGCAATAAAAAAAGGGATGAATACTTCAAAAATCTTAGATATAGCCCATTTAAAATAAATGAAACTAGCAAATAGCTGAAATCAAATAAGTTTATTTTTTTTAAATATTAAGTAATGAATATGTTTTGCTCTAGTTTTAGTTCACGATAACAACCCTGCCTTGAATATGCTTTTACCTCCAATCCCCCAGTTAGTCTGGCGGCTGCTGTTTTTAGTGTTGTGCTTGTAGTTGTAGTTTCATGCACTCGTCTGCCTTCATCGGGTTGATCGTTCTGGACAGAGTTCCTGTTTCAGCAGCATCTGGAACAGACCCACAGCACAAGAACATCATCCTACATGCCCACGGCTTAAAAATAGCCCCCAACAAACAACAGTGAGAAAATACTACACTTAGACCCATGCATCCATTTCATTGCATTTATTAATTAGTACATTTCTTTTTTTTAATCTATTTTTTTTTTTACCAACCACCTGGTAACACCATAGCAACCACCCATAACACCCTAGCAACCGCCTAGCAACAACCCAGAACGCCCTAGCAACACCCTAGCAACACCATAGCAACCACCTGAACAACATGAATAAGCCATATCTCAGCACCAGAACATCGTACAGACATTATTGTTGGCTCGTATGCAATAATGTACCACATTCTAGCAACCGAGTGGCGAGTTTTGCCACTGCAAGCACCACTTCACATTTTCTTCAGGAAATGTACATTCTAGTTTTATTTTAATTAGTTCCGAGTGTTTATTTTTAGTTTATTTGAGGGTGGTGTGTTGTTGCGCTGTTTAAGTGATGCTTAGGTTCAGTTCTGTGTTTCTTCTGCTCTGTGGCTTTTGTTCATTGGTTTTAACCTTTAGTGTAGCAACAGGCTTCATTAGATCCCGTTCTTTCCCCTTTCGCCCCGCCTGTGTGGTTTTCTCCTTGTTAAATTCTCCTCATATACATGTTTCCAGCACCAGCTTTATGACGTTATTTTTAGCCACGAGCGATTACAGGACTCCCATGTGTTACATGTTTTCAAACAGTAAACCGAACGGCACTAGATTAAACAGCGTCTCATTCTACAGCAGACGGGCCGGCCGGGATTATAGTAGGATATAGACTTTCGGTCGTAGGGACTGACATTGGATTCCTGCATGTTATTTTAGTGCACGTCAGTTCAATCCTTGTATTCTAATATACAGTGGTTTTCAACCTGAAAGTGGCTCAAAGGTTTGTTCTGACAGCAGGGAGTAAAACAATGAATGCAGATGATAAATGCAACTAAACGTGTAATTGTACACAGTTAGGATACATAAAATGGGATTATCAGTGTGTTGATGATGTCATAGGCCTTACAACCAATCAAATGTTATTTTGGCACAAATTAACGTCCTACTTTCTAGAAGCTAGTCAAATTAGAGATGTCAGCATGCATTCATAAACTTTAATACTAGTTTTATTGTTTTGGCTTTAATGTCATTTTATTTACTTTACTATGATAAACAGTTTCTCTACTGTCATCAACTTATGTGAGTGAACTGCTAAACTGAAGTGTCCTCTGCTGGTCTGGAGGGATTTAGCGTGCATTATTTAGATGTAGATGTTACCGTCTACACCACTTATAGTGATAGACACTAACGCATTCAACACATTCCTTTGTTTGCACACACACCACCTACGTGTAGCCTATGTGTGTGTACAGTATGTGTGTGTGTGTGTGTGTATGAGAGAGAGAGAAAGAAAGAGAGAGAGAGAGAGAGAGAGAGAGAGTGTGTGTGTGTGTGTGTGTGTGAGAGAGAGAGAGAGAGAGAGAGAGAGAGAGAGAGAGAGAGAGAGAGAGAGTGTGTGTGTGTGTGTGTGTGTGTGTGAGAGAGAGAGCGTGAGTGTGTGTGTGAGAGAGAGAGAGAGAGTGTGTGTGGGTTAGAGAGAGAGAGAGTGTGTGTGGGTGAGAGAGAGAGAGAAAGAGAGTGTGTGTGGGTGAGAGAAAAAGAGTGTGTGTGTGTGTGTGTGTGGGTGAGAGAGAATGTGTGGGTGAGAGAGAGAGAGAGTGTGTGTGTGTGGGTGAGAGAGAGAGAGAGAGTGTGTGGGTGTGAGAGAGAGAGAGTATGTGTGTGTGTGTGTGTGTGTGTGTGTGTGTCTCTGTCTGTGAGTGTGAATGAGTGAGTGTTGTAACAAATTAGCTCAAAGAAGAAATATGAATAATTAATCATTACTTGTAATGATTAATTATGAATTTTTGGATCAGTCAAACTGATTAACTTGCTGTAGCCAAATTAATATTAATAATTAATCCGTTTGTCAAAAGCGAACACTTTTGATTATTCATTAATTCTAAGAAAAGGGTATTTTTCATGGGGTTTAACAAGACCAGAAATGGTTCAATTGACTTTGCTGAAAGCAGAGTATCAGAAAATGTATTGTCCACTAGTATGAAGTAATTCACGAACACACCTAATCTCAACAAACACACACACACACACACACACACACACACACACACACACACACACACACACACACACACAATCACACATACACAGGTAAAATGGTAATTGACAGAATGAAACCGGAAAATACAATTTATATGTACAATACAAATACAAATGTATCAAAATACAAATTCGTAGATACCCAGAATGATATCCGATCATTGAATAATAACAATACATTAATTGCAGGATTGATCATGTCAACGTTTGGTTTTCAAAATCCGGGAGATTTGTGCAGAGAAAAAACGTGAGAAACCCGGGAAAAACAGTAGTGTTGACAGGTATGGGATTGATACATAAGCAAAAACACTCTAAAAGAATGTGTGAGCACATAAGGAAATGGGATGCATGATTGTACATGTCTCGAGTGAGTATTCGACTGAGTAGGAATAGGGTACATTATCTAATAATTCTATAATGATGCATGCATAGAACAAAATACAATACAAGAGACACCATACCAGTAATAATCATACACACAATGTCCTGGGATGCACGTTCATTTATAGAACAGTTCATCTATAAATGAATGCAGAAGAGTCTGCTTGATGTGTCTTTCCTTTCCTTTAGAGCAAGGCTCTGCGTTCTTTCAGTGAAGTGTGTGTGTGTGTGTGTGTGTGTGTGTGTGTGTGTGTGTGTGTGAGGTGTGTGAAGTGTGTGTCAGTGTGTGTGTGTCAGTGTGAGGTGTGTGTCTGTGTGTGTGTGTGTGTGTGTGTGTGTGCGTGTGTGTGTGTGTGTGTTTGTGTGTGTGTGTGTGTGAGGTGTGTGTGTGTGTGTGTGTGTGTGTGTATGTGCACGAGTGCTGGAGGTGAAATCAAAAGGTCGTATAATCGCATTTTCTCAAGGTGAATGTCAGCGGGAGGAACCATTATGTCCTCTCAGCGAGCAGCATTTCTCTCTTTCTCTTTCTCTTTCTGAATCTGTTTGGTTTTATTGTATATTCCTTTTGCAGTTTTTCACTGCAAAAATACTGTATCTTATTGTTTTCTAGTAAAATTACCCGAGAAGCAAACCTGCATAATATACTACAACTTGCTTTCAAATGAATCAGAAAGAATCTTGAATATAAGAGTTTAAAAAATATTTTAGTGTGGTTCTGTCTGGTTGCTGGTTGCTATGTGCTCGGTGAGATTTTTCTGATTGGTTTGTATTGTGCAATGACATTTCTATAGTGTTTGGGATGGTTGTTAGGCTGCTGCTATGTGGTTGCTAAGGTGCTCTGAATGTTTTAGTATGTTGCTATGTGGTTGCTAGAGCATTGCTAAGTTATTTTGAATATTTTAGTGTGTTTCTGTGTGGTTGCTAGGGCATTGTTATGTGCTTGGTGAGATTTTCTGATTGGTTTGTACTGTGCCATGTGTTTGGGATGGTTGCTAGGGTGATGCTATGTGGTTGCTAAGGTGTTCTGAATGTTTTAGTCTGTTGCTATAAACTTGGTGAGGTTTTCTGATCCGCTTTCTACCACGCTATGAAGTTGCTAAAGTGTTGGATGTCGTTTCTAGGGTGCTGTTATGTGGTTGCTAGGGTATTCTGAATGTTTATTGTGTTGCTATGTACTTGGTGAGGTTTTCTGATCCATTTTCTACCGTGCTATGAAGTTGCCATAGCATTTGAAGTGGTTTCTAGGGTGTTGATATGCGGTTGACGATCTTCTAAATGTTTTTAGTGTGTTGCTAAGTGGTCGCTCAGGCGTTGCTAAGGTGTTCTGAATGTTTTAGTGTGTTGCTATGTGGTTGCTAAGGTATTTTGAATCTTTTAGTGTGTTGCTGGGTGGTTACTAGGGTGTTTGGGGAGCCGTTTTTTTCCTAATGGTTTCCGTTTGCACTTCTCCTCCCTTGTTTAGTGGGCGCGTTAAACAAGTGCAGAAGGATGAGAGCGCTGTGAGCGTGTGTGACGTGAACCGCTGTCGGTACACAGTGTTCCCAGAGAGTGGCCTATATACGGCAGCGAGAGCGAGGACATCATGTCTCCCGCTGCGTCGCCTCGTTTCACATGCTTCCCAGATTATAATCCCAGCCACTCCGCGTGTCCTAATACGAACTCAAAGAGGAGGGTCCCCCTTTCTGCATGGGACCCCTTCCAATCAATTCTGGATCACTCACTAGTTAGTAAGGCTGTCCTCATCGGAGGAAGGAGTCCTGAAGTGAACTCCGGCCCAGACAGGTGTTACATAACGTCTGGTGGGCTTGTTTTATGCGCCGCCAAAACATCTGACTTTTTTATTTTTTGGGGTTTGCTGGTTTTGAGGTTGAATGATATGTTGGGACAGGGCAGCTTTTAGCTTTTCGTGACAAGACCATGCAGAATTATAAAACAGCAACTTGCGTGAATGTGTGTTTGTACCTATTATTTCATCCTGAAAGCAAAGTGCACTGAAATCTGTTATCCACATTAACTTTGTAGCATTTTACTATTGCTGGGTCTATTTTGTTTCTCCAAAGAAGTTTTTCGGAGGAACATATTAGACAGTTGATGAACTGAGACTTAGATTTGTTTATTTTTTTAATTTGTTTATATGCAAACATAGCTCTGGAGACTTAAATTTGTGCATGCTATAGTTCACTTCATATCTGGATACTTTTAACATTCTAGACACGTTTCAATCTGATTTTAGAGCTTTGCATAGTACTGAGTCAGCATTGCTGAAGGTTACAAATTACAAATTCTGGGTCATCTGCTATCCTGATATTGTTATATTTCAAGCCTGGCTGGGTCACCTGGGTGAGGGTGTATGATATGACCCAAAACGTCCAATGACCTCAGGGTCCTAGGTGTCACAGCGTGGTGCGGGTTGAAGAAGACGAACTGGCAAGAGCTCCAATGCAATTACTTTTACTAATAAAGAGACTACAGGCAGGCAGGAACACACACACGCTAAATACAACTAACTACTGACAAAGAGTGACTAAACTGAAGGCACTAAATACAGACATTGATTAACATGATAGTGAAAACAGGTGAAACAGAGGATGATAATTAACAGGACACAGGTGATGAAGATGAACTAATGACTGGTTAACATGGTAACTGAAGAGAGACGGGAAAACAAGACATGTGACTGAGAATGAACAACTGAATATCTAAACAGACAGTAACTGTGACACTAGGATGTATCTTTGACGTATTTAAGTGCCACATTTGACACTATTGATCATGATATTCTTCTTCAATTGTGTAGTTGGGTTCTGGCCTAGCATTACAGTGGTTTGGCTCTTCAGTTTTTCTGTTAATATTAGGTCATTCACTTCACCTTCTGCGCTTATCTCATGTGGTGTTCCACAGGGTTCTGTTCTTGGCCCTCTTTTGTTTTCCTTCGTCATGCTTCCTATAGGCACTATCTTTCAGAAACTTAACATGAATTATCATTGTTACGCCAACTCTTGAATCTTGAATCTCAACAATTGAATCTCCAACTCTATTTTACAATTAAACCAGAATTATTTTTTTCAGTAGATCATCTCTTTTAATGCTTGATGAAGTCAAGACCTGGATGGCAAATACTTTCCTACAACTGAATGAAAATAAACCTGAGGTGCTTCTGCTAGGTTCTGTTGTTACAAAAAAAATTGTTGTAAAAAAAATCTTGGAGTCCATTTTGATCCTCTACTTCAACTTAGATCTATAGCAAAGTATTTATACAATTATTTGTAATACATATATTATTTATTAAGGTTGCAATACTATTCATATAATAAAATATTTACAGTATATATATATTTATAGATATCATTTTCATAAAATTTTCTTTAATTCTGAGGTATTTAATTGGATTTGAAAGGGATTCTTGAATCATTTGTGAGTGGCAAGAGAGAGGGTGAATGTCAGACATCTCTCTTCACATGCTGTTTGTTTACTCAAGACCCTCTTGATAAACACGCTCTATTTAGAAACAAACACAGTCGCTGTTTCCACTCTGTCTGCTTCACTCTGATGTCTGTGTGTGTGAGAGAGTGTGTGCATGAATAAAACATGCCAAATGTGTGTGTGTGTGGTGCCTAGAGACATCGTTCTCAGTTCCTCAGTTACTGTCGTCTGTAGAGTTTGTACAGCTGTGTTCAGCCATGTGAAAGGAGGTCAAACGCCTGGACTATACACACACACACTCAGTCCCACTCTCTCTCGCTCTCTCTCTCTCACACACACACCTCACACATGACTGTGTGTGTATTTATAAGAGCTCATCGGTCATTAATGCCCTGCGAAATAACTTTCCACACATGAATCTCAGTGAAGTGTGTGAATTTGCAAGGGAAATTATGGTGTATATCTGTATATTTGTGTGTAATTGCATTAGTTTTTAATAAAACATGAACACAGCACACCCACTGCCATTTCATATTCGTTATTTGTCATTTTAATGGTGTTTGTTGAGTCAAGCATTATACATACTATGCAGTTGGTGATGTCCTGAATCCTCTAACAATTAGTCTTAAATGTGCACATCTATCTATCTATCTATCTATCTATCTATCTATCTATCTATCTATCTGTCTGTCTGTCTGTCTGTCTATCTATCTATCTATCATCCATCTAGAGTAGCTCTGTGTTTGGTTTTTATAGCTTTTTCTTTTCTCTTTCTCTCTCGAACGGTTGTTTTAAAACGTCCAAATTGAGTTTGAGAGAGCGTAAGTGCGTGTCTTTTTTTAGCGGATGGAACATGATTCTACGGGTGTGATTTTATATATTCAGATGCGTGATGTATATTTCATTGTCACTATCTCTGTCTGTGAGTCGAGCTGGCAGGAAAACTCCATGCATGTTCGGTGCATTTTATGTCCCGTTTGTTTCCCATCTATACCATGAACGACATCAAGCTATAGAACAGGGCGGATTATCCTCAGTGTTTGTGCTATGACAGCATTAGTGTGTAATCCTGTGTGTGTGTGTGTGTGTGTGTGTGTGTGTGTGTGTGTGTGTGTGTGTGTGGGACGGGTGCCAGCGTTGTGACATACATTCAGCCTAATTAGTTTACACACTGTCTCCATCAGTGCAGCTGTAAGCGCTCAGTAATGGATATGGAAACATGTCCTCTAATACCTACTACAAGCACAAAGCTTCATTCATCACATCCACTGGTCACCTGATCATTTGCCATTGGTTAAAACATCGCTCAGTTGCGCCGTATGCAGATTAGGCTCCGTTCGGAAACAGCCTGCAGCGTGTTTTTATTATGTCAATCGTTCCTATCGAGCCATTGAACATATTGGGCCATATTGTGTGTGTGTGTGTGTGTGTGTGTGTGTGTGGGTGGGTCTTAAGCCCTGTGTGTTTAATATCATAATGTTCATAAAGTATATCCTAATCCAGATTGACTTCCCGACCTTTATTCTCTAAATATAGAGCAACATTTCATTTGTGTAAATATGAATTGTTAAAAAATGGCAAAGGTCTTTGTAATATCTGCATTATGATCTGCATTACTCCTCGATGAGTCAGAGTGGACCATTCCAGGGATTGTGGATGATTTTAACTGTTCCATTGAGTCTTTTTGCAAACAATATATCATGTGTGTTAATCGTAAGATAAATTGATTGTCATTGTAATTGCCATTCAAGTTGAAACTACTTAATTTTTCAGTTGACATAACTTTATATGCATGGACTATTATTTCATGTTCACCAAGTGATGTCATATTTGGCTCTGTTGTGATTAGAAATGCCCACTTTTCGACAGATAAAATCAGGCCTGGTCCAACAGTTTTACTCATCAAGCTGAAATAAAAATAGGTCACAAATGTCTGTTCATGGTGACTTTAAAAGCATTTCGTCGGTCCGTGGCTTTAATATATTCTGAAGCTGAGCAAGAACTCCCAGAATCCCACAGTAAATGTCTCATGGGCATCTGTACCAGAACATATAGAGTGTAAAGACGGTCACGTGCATCTTGCGTTCATGGGTCTGTGCACAATTCGAGTGCATGTATGAGTGTGTGTGCATGTATGAGTGTGTGCATGTGATGCATGTATAAGTAAATCACATGAGGAATCATCATTCTGCTTCATGCATGTTTTAAACTCTCCTGCAGTGTGTGAATGCGTGTGAACTGTTGCACAAACGTACGTATGTATTTACACTAAGGCACATCAAGTGTGTTGTAAGCCATCAATCCGATATCCTGAAGAGACAGCACCTTTGTGTTTGTGAATATGGATTATGTCTGGAGTTGGTTAAACATGTCAGTGTCACGTTTGAAAACAGCGATGTCCTCTCATCATGCAAATCTAGGCTTATCGGGCCTGAAACGCAGACAGATTACTGAGAGCTGAACTTATCTCACCTCTGGCTCCACGCCACTTTTATTAGGACGCAGTTTGCGTAAGCCGCAGTGTGGCTCTGATTGCATTTGCACTAAATATTTGAGTCCACTTACTAAACACACTGAAAATAATCACTGAAGCTGTCCTCCATGGATATAAATCTATTCATTCATTTTAAGGATTGGAAGTCGATCATTTTCATTTACTCTATTTCAAAATAATATACTCTTATATTTATGATGTATTTTATTTATTTATTTACAGTATAACTATTCACAATTGTCACAAATTATATTTAAGAAATATTTGCATGTATATACTATATAGATTTATATATAATTTATATTATATATAAATATAAATATTTTATATATAAATAACACATTTTTCTTAAATATATAAATGCACGTGTAATTTTACACAGTACAAACACATTTATTATGTAAACACAAACTTTTATTTTGGATGCGATTAATCGTGATTAATCATTTGACAGCCCTAATATATATATATATATATATATTTAGTTAATTGGATATCGATCATTTTAAGATTTATTCCATTTTAGAAGAATATACTATAATAATTATCATTTATTATAATTATTTATTTACTTGCCTTTAGTATTCGTCTGCATGATAACAGATCATTTAATATTATTTATTTCATTTCAAAAGAGCATGCTTTATTTATTTATTTATTTATTTATTTATTTGGGTTTTCCAGTATTGGTCTGATATCTATTTATTTACAGTATAAATATTCAGTATTGTCCTGCTTGGTAGCAGATAATTTCATATTATTTATTCAATTTCAAAACAGTATTCATTTATTTATTCAATGCCAGGCCACAAATGCATTAAATATGAAATGCATTATTTTCTTCACATATACAGCACTATAATACTTTCATTCATTCCTTGCCTGTAAACTTGCTAGTAAAAAACTATCTCTTATATTCATATTTTCATAACAAATTGTGACTGGTGCTTTCTGCGCTGCTCCCCAGTGTTTCCTGACCATTGCCATGCGGTTATTGAGGTTGTGTTGGGAAAGTCCATCAAATATTCATTTGTGTGCGATGTTCCCACCTTCCCCGCGTCTCTCCCTCTCTCTGGAAATGTCTCTCTGGATTAGGCCGTCTGAGGGGATTCTGGGATCCTCTGCTGATTGTGTCCTGACCGAAGCAGATCAGTGGCTACTCGCATTTATTCTGAGCGCGCTCACCTCGCTTTCCCTTTCTGCTCCACTGCGAGACGACAGTGTTCACCCGATGAGACGCCTGACTTCAAGAAATGTTCTGTGTGTTAAGAACTTAATCTGTATTGATTAACATCCTTTAACTCATGCAATAAATATATCCAGGTGCTTTTGCTCAGCATCTACACAAGGACAACGGGAAGGAATCGAGTTCACTGTCCGTAAAGCTCCGTTTATATGGAGCAAACAGCCTTAGGATTTACTGACGGATGAGTTCAGATCATTTCTGAATGTTTCAGACTAAAATTTTTTAATTATCAGTGTATCTAATGTACAGTGCTATGCATACATTTAGACACCCATGCTAGCCTAAAGGTGCCTAAAAAGAGGAATAAAATATCGTCTTTTGGAAATTGATCTTAATGCCTTAATAAAAATTTAAAAAACGAGGAAAACCCCAACCTTTAAGGAAACCAATTTTCTTTGTGAATGAATAATGTATTGTAAATAAATAAATGTTCTTCCTTAAAATACAGGGTGCATAAGTTAGCACACCCCTATGTTAAATTCCCACACTGTAAAAAAAAAAAGTAAGTTACCTGGTTGCCTTAAAATTTTGAGTTAATTGAAATTAAAAATTTTAGTTAATACAACAAAGGAGATTGGTTTAATAAATAGAAACTCAAAATATTATGCCATCTGAACTACATTAATTATCTAAGTTGATTTGACAAAATATAAAAAGTTGTGAAAAATCATCAAAATTCATTTTTACAGTGAGATAGAGACAGGCAGATTTTTTTTTGTAAAGGCCAGTTATTTCATGGATCCAGGATACTATGCATCCTGATAAAGTTCCCTTGGCCTTTGGGATTAAAATCATCATCACACACCCTTCACCACACCTAGAGTTCGGCATGGTTGTATCTCAGTTATCCTAATAGCTGGTTTGATTTGCATTGAGAGATGATCTTATGGAAAGTCCCCCATGCCGATCTCTAGGTGTGTGATGATGTGGGTCTATTTTAATCCCAAAGGCCCAGGGAACTTTATCAGGATGCATAGTCTCCTGGATCCATGAAATTACTGGCCTTTATGAACACAATGATGAACACAAAAGGAGATGTTTAGCAGCATGTGCACACTCCTCTTGTCCATACAGTGCTTGATGAACACAAATAAGCACTAAATGCCACTAAAAAGGGACATACCAGTGAATAATGCAACTCATCCATTTGTAAAAACTCTGCCTCTGCATATATTATTACACATTTAGTGAGTGTACACTTCTGTTGTGAGGCCCGTTTCTAGTGAAATAGCAAAGGCCGCTTCTGCCGGGATGTAAAATCTCCCGTCAGCGATATGACTGTTCCATCTGTATCTGATTTAGTACTAAATATGGAATGGAAGTATAAAAATAAAATTCATGTGGTTTGTGCTGTTCATACTGTTATGAGAAAAAAAAACAGATTGCTATACAGTCACATATGATATGAGCAAAAAAACTGGTTTTGCTGCAGTCTGAACGTAGCCTTGTTTTCATGCGGCAGAATATATGTTATAACCTCAAACACTTTTATCATAATGCATGATTTCTTAACTGATACGATTTGGCGTTTGCATAACATAACCAGCTCTATACTGTATGCATGGCTTTTCTGACATGGTAAACTTGGTAAACCTAATACAGCTTTAGAGCTAGTTATGGACCAATCAGGGAAGAGCAGTGTTATTTTAGTAGTATTGATATTATCTTGAATGCGATTTTATTTTCACATTTGCATTTATAAACACTAGGGATGCACGATATATCGGCCACCATATCGGTATCGGCCGATATATGTTCATTTTTAATGTTATCGTTATCAGCCTGATAAGAAAATGTGGCCGATATATTAAAGCCAATTAATAATGTATTATTTCCTTAAGCTGAGACACTTGTACAGTGTTCAATATGCTTGAAATTTGATTAGAAGCACTTCAAAAAAGTAAAATACAGTTCAGTCTGTCATATCGGCTACATACAATTATTAGAACATTATAATTGTGTGTTTGGGATATGGCTTTTAATGGTGAGACTTTTGTTTTGTAATAAGGCCCTCAAAAATTATATAAAAATTTGGATTTAGATTTATCAGCCAATATATCGGTTATCGGCTTAAGGAGGATAACAAGTGTGAGGAGATGGGGCGGTGGAGGGAATATGGTATATTTACAGGCTTTATACTCGGTCTGATGGAGTGGACCTGTTGATTACTGATTGCGGATCTTTATTGTTTGATCATTTGAACGTGTTCCTCCCGAACCTTGTTAATAAAACATCATTTATCGTAACCTAGAATATCCCCTTAAGATAACAGGCTTTGATGTTTTACTCTTCAAAACAAAACCGCTGTTAATTCACTTGTATCGGACTTTATTCGCCTCAGTGCATGAAAACATGATGATTATTTTAACATTCATCTGAATTTTAACACATTGTGATCCTCCATTCAGAATATTCCATAATTCCAGCAATTTCCGTGATGATCCGCCCCTGCAGACGATCTTGTGCTTTACGTACATCTCTCTCTCTCTCTCTCTCTCTCTCTCTCTCTCTCTCTCTCTGTGAATAAAGGTGAAGCAGAGTTCACAGTCGCTGAACTCTCGTTGACCCGCCTGACAACAGAACAGACTGAACTGGGTGTATTTGTGTGTGTGTAAGTGCTCACACCACAGGAGATTTACACACACACACACACACACACACACAGGCATACACACGCACACACACACACACACATATGCGCACACACACAGGCATACACGCTCACACACACTCTCACACGCGTGGTTTTGGTGTAGGTGAGTGTATGTTAGTTGTAGTTGCTTATGTGTTTTTTGCGCATTGATTTCAGAAGTCAGTATTAGGGCTGCACAATATATCGAAATTATTATCGCAAATGTATAAATCGCAAAATGCACATCGCAGCGGCTTGCAATAACTGGTCATGAACACAAGACGAAGAGAAAATCACTCACTGCTCTTGGCTGAATAACTTTTGTAGCTTTAATAATAATCAGGATATATATTTAACTCATACAGTAAAAAACTAAGCAGTGTTTTATTTTTACATTCAGTTTCTGTTGTTAAATAAACCTGATGTAGGATAACCTGAAACCCCGAAGGTTTACACCGATGTTAAATAACACTTCTTATGCGACAGTAAAACACTGTCAGAAGCTGTAGGGATGTTTTCTTGTCACAAAAAGAATGTGAAACTCGTATGTAGGTTATATAAATATTAAAGATAATTAAGTTTATTTCACACACTTAAAGCATTATCGCATTTTTCTTCAATATCGGTCAGCCCTAGTCAGTTTCAGATTTCAGTGTGTGTGTGAGTGGTGTCATGTATGTGTGTGGCAGACTGGATGTGTATAATTTGATTTCATAGCTTTCCATGTATCTTTATCCGTCATTTGACCTTTGACCTCAAAGTGCTGAGGCGTAATGGCTGCTTTAGAGCTGATTTTTTGCGTGTGTGTGTGTGTGTGTGTGTGTGCATGAGGATTATGAGGATATAGGACTCATAATCACACGTTGAAAAGTTTGGGGTCAGTAAGACTTTAAACAAGATTAAGCCATTACTCCAGTCTTCAGTGTCACATGATCCTTCAGAAATCATTCTAATATGACGATTTTCTGCTTAAGAAACATTTTTGATTATTATCAATGTTGGAACCAGCTTAATATTTCCGTGGAACTTTTTCAGGATTCTTTGATGAATATAAAGTTCAGAAGGACAGCATTTATTTGAAACAATTGGAACATTATAAGTGTCTTTACTTTTGATGCATTTAATGCTGAGTAAAATGATTAATTTCTTAAGATTTGTTGACACCACAGATGCTTTATTTTTATTAGTGAAGTTTTGATGTGCCAGAGTTTGACCGCGTGTTGACCTCGTGCAATATTAATACGCTGTTCTCTTAAAAACATAATTCCTGACAGAGTCAAAGTGGTTTAATAAATGAATATTTGATCAGGAGACGTGAACGCTGGTTGAACTTGTGATGGGAGGGAAGGGAGGCCGGTTGGACTCGATTTAAGATCTTCTAAGATTTGTTTATTCACTATTATTTATTTATTGACTTGTTTGTGAACGAGCTGGAGAGGAAACAATATACGAGCCGCTGAGCTTTCGGTGTCGGGACCGCGATCTTCTGGGGTTGATGGACAGATCTTTAGGGGTTTCCAGCTCTCACATCTTGGGATTGAAAAGGTTTACATCGGCGTTCAGGGTTGGGCATCGGTTGGGTTTTATCCGGTACCAGTACCTACTCTGTATTTTATAAACGTTTCCGGTGCTTTAACGGTTCTTGAACGTAACCGCACACACTTTGTCAAAAAAGAATACCCTTTTATTTACAGGGCCAAACTGGACACAATATTAACTTAAAGATTTAAAGATTTTCTGATTTCTGATTAAATGAAAAATTGCGCCGTTTAATAATCAATGTAAAATACTTTAAAGTTAAGATCAACATTTTGTCCATTATGACTACTTTAAGCAGAGAAATATCTGACACTGAGCAGAAATATTTAACACACACAGTATAGCCTCGTATAAAGAAGTGTTGGAACTTTGTTAAAACATTTTGCACACGTTGTCACACTCGCTGTTGAATGGCAACGGTGTTTGCCAACGCATTCTCATCCTATGGCGTCATATCTGACACTTTTGACATTTCGTCTAAATCCAACGCGCATGGAACCCTTTAGCGTCAATATAACACGCACAGATATGGGTAGGTTTAGGTCTGGTGTAGGGTTAGGGTTAGACCGCTAGGAGGCGCCTTCTGACCCATATATATCTGCGTCTCATATTGACGCTAAAGGGTGCCATGCGCGTTGGATTTAGACGAAATGTCACGAGCGTCAGTATTGCAGTTGGCATTAAAATATGCCTAGACTCACCCGAAGAGGAACGGCTGCTGTTATCATCATCATCTGTGATGTCGCAACCCGATCACACTAGCGCGTCTCTATAGCACGCAGGGACACGTTTTTGTGCATTATATTTTGTGATTTCACCGCGTCCGAGTGAAGACGCGAGCACTTTGATCACTTGATTTAAAAAACACAGTTAAGCACAAGATCGTCTCTTATTTAACAAACGAACGAAATGAATGCTCTGCTGGTTAACTGGAGATGTTTTTGGATCATTCGTGCTGCGAGATGTTTTATAGGGGGCGGTAAAAAAAAAAAGTCAGACACCGAAATTTTCGTTCTTATTCGGTCTGGTTATTACCGTTTACGTCGAAACCCTAGCGTTCAGACAGAGTGTTTTTTAGTTTGAAGAATATACGTAACTAAACAGTTGATGATCCTCATTGACTTCCATAGGATGGGGAAAAAAATGCAACTGTGGCTATAGACATTTGTTGTGAACTTTTTATTTTTAAAGTGTAGAAACTCAGAAGCGAAGACCAGGAGACTCGGGTTTGTATCTTAAGCAGGTTCTTTATTGAGCACACAAGCTGTAGTCTTTTCCAAGCTCGTCTCGAGTCTAACTAAGGGAAACATTCCCTTGCAATTTATAACATTATAAGGGGAGGGATTTACAAAGCATGTAAATGACGTAAGCAGGTTTAGGAACTATTCAAACACTGAGACTCAAGAACAGGAATGGCAGGATTCTCCCGCTGTCTCCCAAGAGTTTCAGTAATCTGTTTACAATAGAGAGAAACAGGAATGGCAGGATCGATAGAGAGCAATAATCTGACAAATACATAGAACAGGATTGGCTGGACTCTCTTGCTGGAAACTGAAATGCTAAAGTCAATCTACAGAAACATTCTCAGTTTATATACTATCGTATTGGAACCTAAATTAAACATATTCTTAAATTTGTAACCCTTCACATTCTTCAAAATATCTTCTTTTGTGTTCAGCTGAAGGATGAAACTCATACGGGAACGACATCAGGATGAGTAATTAATGACAGAATTGTCATTTTTTGGGTGAACTATTACTTTATGAGAGATACATTAGACAAAAACTGTATGACATGCCCAAAAAAAAACAAAAAACTGTGAACTTCTTCTGGAACAAGAACAAATGTGGGCGGGGCTTGATTGTGTCTGTAAGGAATTGATTAGATGGTTGTGGTTTGCTATTGGCTGATCTCATGTGAGTGACAGGTTATAGCCCCGCCCACACCATCAGAGAGGAGAAGAGATGCTGAAGAGGAACTTAGATTACAATTCAACACAATAATGATGATGTGCACCGATAAATCATTTAGAGTAAATACTGCAATATTCCTTTAAAAAAAAGAAGTTATTTTGATTTCATTGTGACTTCAATTCAAACTGTTAATTGCTGTTTCTTTGTAATATGCTAGCAATTACTGAGTAAAACCAGTCGTTCCTCGCCTCGGCCGGCTTCACAGACGTAGCAGGAGGCAAACACACACAAATGAATCTTGTCACAACATGATGGACGTTGATAACGTGTGACGGCTCTTGTAGGGTGCTAATGGAGGTGTGTGTAAGTATATCTGTGTTTATACGCCTGCAGACGCAGAACTTATTATTAAAATAACCCTTCAAAACAAGAGCTGCAAACACATACTGTAGTGCTCCTGAATTCATAATTGATCATTAGTGGTGTTTAGGAAGTCATGCATCAATATTAGCTCTGCTCACACCTATAGTGAGTGGTTGTAAGAAATATTCAACTTATGTAACTTTCCCAGCAGTGTTTGTGCTCCAGACTTTAATGATTCCTCAAATCCTTTTGTGGAAGTGATCAAATGCACATTTTTTTACATGCTGGATGATAAAAATAGCAGGAAATGACCATTTACATTGATCGAGGGATCTGCAATTCCATAAGTAGAATTAAAATAAATTGTAATTCATATAACTAGCTCTGTCTGAGCCTCCTGTGGTGATTCTATTTAAGAAAAAAAATGTGTTATTGTCGCAGTGACACTGATGACCACTAGAGGTCCAGAAAGCTACAGTTTACACTTCATTAGACACACGCACACACACACACACACACAAAGAGAGACACACTCACAGACAGACACACTCACTCACACACAGACACGCACACAGAGAGACACGCACACACACACACACACACACACACACACACACACACACACACACACACACACAGAGAGAGAGAGACACACACACAGAGACAGAGAGACACACACACACACAGACGCGCATACAGAGAGAGACACACGCACACAGAGAGAGAGCGAGAGACACACATGCACAGAGAGAGACACACGCATACATACACACACACAGAGAGAGAGAGAGACACACATGCACAGAGAGAGACACACACAGACACACACACACACAGAGACACACACACACACACACACACACACACTGCATGAAGCACTCATTGTGGGATAAGGACATGCATTTTAAACAATCAATCAGTTATTCAAGAATATTTTGGGGATTTAATTATTTGTTGTCACTTTAGAAGACTTGTTTACAAGTTTGTTTACACTTGTAATAAAAAGGGCAGCTTGGGTCAGTAACAACAACAACAACAACACACACACACACCAAAATGCGACAAGGTCCTGGCAGACAGCATGTTTATTATGTTCTAGATTAGCAGCTGCTGGCAAGAGTTTACACACACACACACACACACACACACACACACACACACACACACACACACACACACAGCCGTTTACTTTGCTATGTAAAATGGGGCATTGCATAGACTTCCATTGTTTGTTTGTGTATAGTTATAAACACTATAAGCTAATGCTAGAGGGCCGGTCACAGTCACACACTTCATTCATACGCTGATGACTCGTGGAGACCAGATACACAAGATCATGCAAAGTTATGCTTTTCACCACATTCCAAAGTTAGAGAAGTCATGGCACACCTTTCTATCCTCTTAAGACTTTGTTTTTGTCTGTTATAACTTTAGAATAGCATACGAATAGTCTTGCAAATAATAAACAAGTTTTATGGCACAATAACAAGAGAAATCTTCTTGATCATCTATAGTGATAAATCACTTCCGCTCTATCCGTTTTGGTGTGTGTGTGTGTGTGCGCGCTTGTGTGTGTGTGTGGGCGTGTGTGTATGAGAGTGTGTGTGTTTGTCTGTGAGTGTGTGTGTAAGTGAGAGTGTGAGTGTGTCTCTCGCTGCAGGGCTAAAGCTGTTGTTGCCACACATGACGTTGTGTTGCTGATTAAATATTTGTCATCAGCGGCTCAGGTCAAGCGCACACAAACAGCCAGTAACATGCTCAGATTAACACGTGCACCAACACACACACACACACACACACACACACACACACTTCAAATATGTCATATTCAGCTATTTTTCAATTTCTTTAAACAGCTGGTCCAATAAGTTCATCCAAACAACAATGATTGATTAAATCTATCGATGTGAGATTATAAATAATCTAAGAAGACAGGCACTTCATCTGATTCACATTTAATCCCAGAGTGTTCCCGTTTGTGCCGCGCTCTCCTGGCCTGTGAGCGTGCGCTTTAACCTGCAGACGAGCATCTCGAGGGCCGCATTAGCATGTTGTCACGTCTCGTAAGTGGTTTAGGACCTGGAGACAGTTTAGCGCTCTGGAATAGCGGGATTATCGGAAGACTGATTGTCGAATGTCAGCAGGGTTAAAAACGACTTCATCTTTTGTACTATTACTGTGTAATTAACATCGTCTGAGGCAGTTTGTTTTGGGAGACATAATACAATCTCTGTACAAACGATAGCATTTGTCTTTGGAAAAAACATACAAACAAAAAAACGACTTCTCTGAGTGAGCGATGAACGTTGCAGTCACACAGCTTAATATTTCATACGTTTATTAAGTCAGTTTGTGATTTTGTGATCAGATGCAGCTGACAGGCTTTTACACTTCTTCAGAGATTCTGAAATGGTCAATTTTAGCATGTTTTAATGCATATATTTAATATTTAACAATATTGTTACAACTTTATTTTCCTGTTATCTCTGTATAGCTGTTTTGAAACAATCTGTATTGTAAAAACGCTATAGAAATAAACGTGACTTGACTATTTATGTCGGTTCTCTGAACTAGTTTCAAACTTCAGTAAAATAAGTGTTTTGACGTCACAATTTCATATTTTGGTTGAAAGCAGTTGCTTGAGGGCTGGGCTATATGGCCAAAAATATTATCACGATATTTTTTCCTATATCATATATGATATCAATGTTAATCACAATATTAATTTACCAATAATGGAGAAAGAAATGATTTCCACATATTTGTTATGAGAATTGCTTGAGAATCAATGTAAACGTGTAAAGTAGCTTTTAGTTAAGGGCCCAATGAAATTAATTTTATTTTCCCCTAAATTCTGTTTTCCGTTTTATTTTTGGGAGGGATTCTGTGTTTTATGTTTTATGATTTAATACAAATTTATCTAAAAATTAACAATTTAAGGAAACTTAAAATGTAATCAGATGAAAAAATAATAATTAATTTACAAAAACTACAGCATTTTTATTTTTATCAAATAAGATGCTTCACAACAGAGCTGTATAAATTGAAAACATGGATGAAAAAATATCTTGGTTGTATGATATGTATGATATTGTTATTATTATTATTACTTTGAGTTGTACATTTTAGTATACAATACTGATATATTTCACTGTGAGCATCACGTGTGTGATTTTGTGCATCAGACGAAAGTGTGCTTGTGTGTGTGTGTGTGTGTGTGTGTGTGTGTGTGTGTGTGTGTGTGTGTGTGTGTGTGTGTGTGTGTGTTAATGTACGCTATGCACTTGCCATTTAAGCAACCCTTGTTATGAAAAACGCAATATACTGTGTGTGCATCACAGTTTCCTAACGGCGAGCTCATCATCTCAGTGATTTTAGGATTTACACAGTGACCCTTGACCTGATTTGACCCCGTAGCTTAAGGTGGACGATCTGGCGAATGGAAGAATGGCAAAAGATTTTCACATGACTCTCTATAGCGCTGTTAGAACGACTCGTGTTGAAGTTGAAACAGTTCGTTATCTTTATCGAATCCTGGTTTTCTATATCAGATTGTTTCAGGAATCAGTTGTCGTGTAATCCTTATGTCACTAAAGGTCGGCCGCTGACCCTTGACCTCTGCCCTGAACAGACACTAGCTCCTTTGTGAAAACAACACATTTGCGTAATCTGGGTTTAGTGTAATGCGTTTAAGACAGTTGCCCAGAGTTTGGCAGGGCCACTTTGCCTGAGAATTGCCTGGCAAGATTATGTTGGATAGATGTTTGGGTCACCTAAGAGGATTGAAGGTTTGACATAATACCTTGACACCTGGAGATGGAGGTAAAGGACGGATAGACATTTTTTAGGACGTTTATACAACACTCTGGCAACCATACAAAACATGTTAGAAAACATTCAAAAAGGTATTTTGCATGGTGCTATGCAGGGTTTGAAATGAACTTTTCCACTCACCAGACAATTTGGCTACTACATTTTTATTATTATTATCATTTTTAAAAATGTATTTATCAATTTACAATATAGCACAAATATCAAAACAATGGAAATATTCTACATTAAGCAGCATCAGAGCATACATATATGAAAACATATACATCAACAAATCCAGTTTGTGATAGCAAATTAAAATGTTTTCGATTTGAATCCAATTTCCTGCATTTATACATTTAGGGACTATGGTGATACAAAATCCAGGAACTAATTAAGTTGATTATAATGATAAATTCTGCCAAAAAGAGAGTGTGTGTGTGTGTGTGTGTGTGTGTGCGTGCGTGCGTGCGTGCGTGCGTGCGTG